>DWNE01002887.1:0-17744 GCA_018249875.1 Cecropterus toxeus | reverse complement strand
TTCCGTTGCATACCGGCGTGACGTTTCATCTGTAAAAATTTTACCCTCATGCGCCTAAAGAAGTTTCACTTCAAAAGGCCTAATAAGGAATTAAGGATATATTTCTCTTTAGAGTTGCCTTCTACATTCAGTTTATTTTAAATAGTTTTTATGTCTGCCTATTTATTTTAAGGCAGTTTATTTTAAATAATTTTTACCTCGATTACAGCATGTATGAAGCTATCTGTCGATAGATATTTATAATGATAGTACATGCCTCGCGTACCTTGATAATAAAACAAATATTGACTTATTTCTCGTCAAATCCTGAAGATTAATTCTATATGTAGATTACCCACATTAAAAGTCCGTAAACAGCCGATCAGTATCACATTTCTCCAAACTATTAAAAATACATAACACGCCTGTTATGTATTTTTAATAGTTTAAATATAAAGTAATACCTAATCTCGTCACGTTGCTCCAACGTTCGTTGCCTACGTATTGAAGCCTTTGCCGCCATGTTTACAAAACGTTTAAAATATAGGCCAACGGAATTTCAAATTTAACTTATGACGTGTAGGCATTCGGTAATAGCCTTTCCTTATAAAATTATATTCTCGTCATGTTCTAAGCAATGTCTGAGGTCAGAATTTCGCGGTAAAAACAATTGTAAATATCAGACCAACTAACCTTATAGGCACCATGCCAAATGTGATGTTCTTGGAGCTCATATCGTATGTACACTTGACTTTATAGATTTTGTCCGCTTTAGTCATTACTACACTGTGATGTTGAAGAACCACAGTGTTGGAGTAAACGCCAGTCTGTAAATAATACCAGTTTCAGTTGTTATGATTTAAATTATGGGAAACCATGGAAAACCATATGATGGTGGAGCTTGAAAAATATTGGATTCTGAATTGGATCTCCGGCCAGAGAGATAATGATGAATTTACATTTCTGTTTTGAATCAGAGAGATTGTGACTGTGTGTGTATCGCAATAAGTGACAAAGAGTTAGTATTTTTGTAAATGTCGATAGGTATAACAAAAGACAATAATGAATTGAATTAAAGTCTCGAATTCCAAAATAACTGCCATTTTAAGCCGGTATCCTTATTTTTACATAAATATCAGATAAAAGTTTTGAACTTTGTCTGTCTACTTGTAAACTAGTACGTAGCTAGTTAGCTCTTATTATAACTAGTTTAGTAGTAGTTAGTAAAGGAAAGTAAGGTTGGACTCAAAAGGGCTAGTCATAAATGGTATATGATAGATATACTCACGACGCTCTGTGTGTTACAGTCCTGTCCGGCCATAGTGAGGTCGAGTCGGAAGAGGTCGCTGTTCACGACGTCAATGTTGCATGTCTCCGAGCGACCCAACGCATAGATACGACCGTTGAACGGCTTGTTCGTACGTACTTGCACCGCGATCCTTGTGTCTTTGCAATGGACAGACACTGCAATAAATCATGCGTTATTACCAATAAATACATATTAAAGTCGACAGTGAGTGTGCAATAAAGAGTATTCTTTATGTAAGAATGTTCATTCATTCATTCAGGTAAATGCGTCACAAAACCACCATTTGTAAGCTGTTTCCTTGTTGTAAAATACTTATTGCAGCGCATCAGTGTCTTTTAGCAAACCTGAATTTTAAAAAGATCAGTAACTAAAGGTGTGTTCATTAGATTTTACACTTGGCCTTGCGTGATCTTTTTGATCGAAAAAGTAGTAAAGGCATTAAAAACTGGTATAATAAAGACAAATTATGATTTCTATAGATGTACAGTTTATGTGTGTAAATAATAATTACCGTCATAGCAGGTGCCGGTCTTGTCGCAATTGGCGTCATTCCTCGTAAAGTTGCTGGACATGTTCGTATCCTGCTGATGTTCAATAGTAACGGGTAGTTCGCCACTAGGATTCGCGTTCGCAGGTGGTTCTGCAAAAAATAGCAAATGATGCAGTCTTTTAGTTTTATTCGTTTATTAATAGGCAAATGGCCTAATCTAGTCATAGTCTGGGAAGATAGGTGAGCGGATCGGTGCGTGTATCGTAATCGATACAAGATTGCGGCGATGTGGCGGCGCAATTGACGATTCCGAGTGCAACCTGCACACACTGCAATTACAGTCCGATCAGAGCGCGCCGCTCCGAGCAATTCTAGATTTTCACACGCGACTGGTAAGTAGTAGTAGATGGCCGAAGCCTCACCCACTAATACCCGGAACTAATGGAGACAGAACATTTTGTAATGACATACATTATCATATTATTGCAGGGCAATCTGGCCCTTACATACTAAGGATAAGTTTAAAAATATGTAACAAGGCAGCGTGAATTAAGGATGTACCTATGATCTGTTTCCTCTCAAGGTTCTTATCTTCTGATGGCCCTCAATGTGGCAATTCAGTGCCAAGTATTTAGTTTAATCAACTTCCCAAAAAAAAATGTTATGTTCCTAAAGGAAGGAGATTATCTATTCCTCATGTTCTACATTTTTTAAGTTATAAAATTTTTTCAGCTAGTTGTTCAATAAAAGAAATAGAGGTGTATAATATATAGATCATTGGCATGACTGGTGACTACATTAGAAAGTACTTACAATACGAACATTCCAGTCCGATTATCACATCGCTACACCGCAATGCCATTATCATACTAATAAGGTGTTAATTCTGACCCTTTTTTGGCGACCCGTTGCGAATCAGGCCTCTAGTAGCCTACCAATACCAAGTGTTGAATAGTCAACATATTCGCCGAACTGCCACTCAAAATAACGTAGTTATTTGGGCCACTAACCGGCACGAAAGAAGTTTTTTGCACGCGTTGAGGACGCTGACGTAAACTGCGTAAGTTGGCAGTTTTAAACTAAACTGTATTTAAAGGGCGCATTTCGTTCGTTCGATATTTCATAAGAATTTATCGCATATTTACAATATTTTTTCATAAAATATAAGGTACTCTTTCAACACTTAATCAACTATACTTTTTTATCTTTATCATGATTATTAACTCTTCTACAGAAATGTTACATTAATTGCTGCATTTCGGTTATTGACATTCTTGCCAAAAGAACATAAACTTGCAGTACCTTGTCATCTTCAAAGTATAAAAATGTCTTCTTTTATTCAAAAAGACACTGTAGAAACAAGGAAAGGATTTTTAAAGCAAATTGAGTAATCTTAAAGATCGAGCGTGAGCTTACAGCAGTCGATGACTTACTACAACGATTACTATTCGTTACGCTTCAATAACAGAAACATCTTCCCACGCTTACTAAAATACTGCTTTTTAATGCAACACAAATCAAAACTTGTTAATCTGAGTTACGGGTGAATTAACGTATGGTTTTTAGAGTTAGCATTGCAGTAGCCGATCACGCATAACTAATAGATACTTACAAGAATTATGTGGGAGACCTAACTAGTAGTTAGTAGCTACTTCATGGAAGATATGTTCGCTAATATAAATATTTACGTATTCTAAATATGCTTTCACCCTATTCCATACGGGGGTAATTACTCTATACATTTCTTGCGCAATGCAAGCTAGTGTGTTTTTTTTACATTTGAATAATTCGATCAAATATTTTGATCGAAGATTTATTACAACAAGATTCGTCGGTCGTTACCGAAATTAGGATAAATTGTAAATTAAATAAGTATGGAAAAAAATGGGATATTAAGATTTTTTTATGATGAACTGAAACTACGAATATATATGTTAAACATAGTCTATATACATTTCGTTTGAAATGTCATCACCTTTTCGCTAAAATTTGCAGCAATCACAAAAATTCATTCTAGGACAAAGAGTTTTCCCTACAAATTGGAAGAGAGAATCACAGTTAAATTGCGATGCCACTGCACTAAGGCACGTTCCGAGACGTTTTGAAACGTTGCCATAAAAACGACTGAAGAATACAACGACCAGTCATGGTTAATTCACTCAGTTGCTGTGCTCTAGAAAATATCGCTTTTCGTACGCTATGGCGGCCTTGTCATAATACATTTAATACCCTGACTTTTTATTATATCTTTATTACTACGTGCAGTTAACTTTTAAAAATTACCTACATTCCAAAATCTGGGTTAGTTAACGTTTTTGTGTCGACGTTTCTCAAATTGTTTCCTCCTTTTATAGTCGAATTAAGCCGTTATAGTAAGATAACAACTGCTTTCCTTTTTTTTCTAGTTTATTTTGTATTCAAGTATAAAAGACGGCGCCGGCGCGGCTTAGCAATTTTACACAAGACTGAACTAACGCATTTTCTACTGCTTTGAACATCATTCCGATAGGGTGTCAACGGCACTTAAAACACACGTTAAAACCTTCATTAACTCCGTGCTAGAGCACTTGGCATTTATTAAAATCGATTTTAATATAAACCGAAAGGTTAATAAACTTCTGTAATAAATGTATGCAAAGTAAAAATGATACGGCTGTAAACGACATGTTATTTGGAATTCGGGCGTCAATACTCTTATATTAAATGTGCGCAAAATCGATGATATGGCTATGGATCGTCTTATAGGAAACTTTGGAATGCGGACTACTCATTTGGACCTCATAGTATTTATAAAAAAAAAGTATTCTATAAAGCTATATGTGGACTACAAAATAATATTATTTCAAAACATAGGTTCTTTAGACTGAAATTATCTAGGTAATAATGAAAAAACGGTTTACTAGTAAATGTAAAACGCAGGCGACAATTTACATAGCGTCGGATAACGCCAGTACAAGAGCATTGGTATTCGCGGTGTCGGAAGTGACCGCAGTGGGCGCTAACGGTCCCCTTGGATATCGCGTTAGACTACGCAAACAAGTAGCTAGGCCAGGTACAACGTTTCCGGGAATATGTTTAATTATAGCTGCTCCACTCGTTAATACTTTAAACTAGGGATGTTATGGATATGAATTTCGGATCTGGATACCAATATAGGAATAAAATTATAAGGTTTCGGTTACGGTCACGGTACATTTATTTATTTTAGATTATCTGTTAGTTTCGGATAGTTTCGATTACGGATATTATATTTTGAGGAATTAGAAACGTAAAATACATCAGGTAATAATTTGGTACTATTATTTGCTATTACATTCTGTCTTATTAGTTATTACTATTACCCAATCAATTTAAAGTTTTATTTATTAAAACTTAAAAATAACATGTCTCGAAACATATCAGAAATTTATCCAAAACATTTTTATCGGATACGGTTAGTTTCGGCTACGGATATTTTTTATTTGGGATATCCGATAGATTCGGATACGGATAAGGAGCTCTATAACATCCCTGCTATAAACCTTACAGTTACAGTTACAGTCTAGATATAGAGGAGAATAAGATTAGGTAAGTATCTAGACACATAAGTACATACTGAAGATTACAGTTTCAGAAACATATTATTTAAATTATTAATTCATTTTAATACGTACATTTTCTGGTAATTTGATTAAAAAAGTGTCGCAACATTCTCTAAAGAATATATAGGCAGATAATAAAATACATGGAATCTTTGGATGAAATATTAAGAACATTTTAACTCAATTCACGATCGAATTCATTACAAGCAGAGAGTGCATAAACTAAATGTCTCGATTCGAGTTTTGATCAACCGATATTTTTATTAACATTAAATGTTTCTGTTTTGTAACACGAAGAAACGAGCTGGATAATACGTAACATGTATTGGTCAATGACCCGCATCACGCCGAGATGGCAAGGTCAGCCAAGGCCGCTACGAGTATCAATCCTGCCGACCGCTCCTATTTCCTCATCGATACACACAAGTTATACAATATATGCAAAGTTCTATAAAAGTAAACATACTACAATTAGGAGCATTAATCTCAAAATACGAAAAATATAATAGATAAATTGTGCGAGTATATCAAGTCTTTCCTCAAAAACACAATGAAGTATTTTGTTGAGCAAAAATATACACATGTTGATATGAAGGTGTTAAAACTTTAAACAGAGGTGTATTAAGTAGGTATACATCTATTAATTTAAACAAGTACGCGACCAGCCTTATTTGTTATTATGATGCAATATACAAAGGACGATAAAAAATAAACTATCAACAGCAAAAAGGCACCTCATCCAATATACGGTTAACACATAATAAATTGCATATGTGTTCAAAGGTTGATTGACACCTCTTCCAGGCAAGGACCTTGTTTTATATTTTCGAAAAACGAGCATTGGATATTCGACGGGTTGAACAGACTTCCGTTTAGCGGGATTTCTAAACATCTATTAAAGCTAACAAGAAAACGGAGCGTCGCCTAAAAGGAACCATCATTAAGTACCTCTTAGTGGACAATGTCTGCTGTAAGAGCATCGGTAGGGTGCTTTGTCATTCGATATATTAGCGGTTTTTTTAGACGACTCATAATAACACTTTTTTCGTTTGTCGTTTCGTGCAGTGTAAATTAAGTACTGAAAACGTGAATACCACCTACCATCGCGTTCTATATCCGAGTAGATTCAATTATCGCATGAATTAGGACTGGACCAAGACGAAATCGAGCTTACGGGAGCAAAAAACGTCTTTTCAATTTGTGTAGGACCACCGTTAGAAGGCACGCACGACCGACGCTGCCTCCGACTCTACTTCGCTTTATGACTTTTTGCATTTAAATGCAACTGTGCCGTGACGCAGCACATTCTACATTGTAAACATACCAAAATTATGTCACGGATATTGAGCCATCTATTCATTTCTAATTTAATCTATTTGCAACTGTAATTACGATGTATGTACGTTCTGTTAAGGCGGCTTGTCTATAATTCGATCTCTTGCCGGTCCATAGAAAACAAATCAATGATAAACAATTTGTATTAGTTCCTAATAGATCCAATTGAAGCTACGAAACATTTCCTTTATTAATTAAACTCGATCAACATCAATGTTATTATTTTACTTTCACATCTACAAATGAATGTATGTGATAAAAAATAGGAACTAAGTAGTTTTATCTCCGTCCTTAAATTCAAATATCTCGCGCAATTTATCTGAGAGCAGCGCGGAATTTACTTTAATGTGTTACCGAAGTCAACAAGGTTAAAAACTTTAACCGTAACGGTACCTATTGGGAGGAAATCGAAGGAATTCACGATATAATATACAGCCGTCCCGTCGGCTTTGTAAATCAGACCGGCAGCACCAGATGGCAATCTTGATGCCGTAAGTACAGGTTCACGTAATAGAGTAGCTCCAGACTCGTTTCTAGCGGAACTGAGCTAGTATTCCAAACAACCTTTATTTACTTCATATCCCAATATAAATCTTTAGATAACTAAAATGGCTATTCCCGCGTAAGCAACACCACAAACATAACTGTTGTCAAGGTTCGAGATAAAATTCTGAACACTAGATAAATAGGAATCTACCGTACTAGGACATATACCGTGTCATGTCTGCAAATGGAAAATGATATTCGCGAGAAAAACTTTACGTTTTCTTTGGACTTTAGCAACTGAATCTTTCTGATATAAATCAATCAACCTCACTTCGTTCGTACGTGCCTATAATAAGATTTGATAATATAAGCTTTAAGAGATGTTATTATCAATAGATGTTATTATTATTAATACTAACTACATATTGACTACAATCTTTTTAGGGTTACCCAAAGGGTAAAACGGGAGCCTATTACTAAGACTCCGCTGTCTGTCTGTCTGTCTATCTGTCTCCATGCTGTATCTCATAAACCGTGATAGCTAGAAAGCTGATATTTTCACAAATAATGTATTTTCGTTGCCGCTATAACAACAAATACTAAAAATTAAAAAATATATATATTAAGGTGGGTTCCCATACAATAAACGTGTTTTTGCTCAGTTTTGTAAATAATGGTGCGGAACCCTTCGTGCGCGAGTCCAATTCGCACTTGACCGATTTTTATACCTCAATTTTGAGCACGGGTTCTCCCCACAACTGGGGATATCCTGAAACATCTTCATCACGCTGCAATGCACTTTATGATTTTAATATAGCCATTCTTCTGGGTATAAACGTTTGACCATAAAAGCAATTTAAATAACTAACATAACTTAGTGTTATACATTAGGGGTAAATAAGCTACGTCATTTGAAACAAAACGAAGCAATATGTACTCCATTCCAGCAATATCAAATACCTTTAAATGTATCATGAACGATATTTCATCTATTTGAAAATGCGTGCAAAAGATTGCATCTATCAAATATACTGGATAGTTGGACGGCATGATTACAGTCGATATATCGATTGCCTCTGACCCCGACCTCTAGTTGCACGCGGCGTGAGATATTAACTCGCTTTTATCTGTACCCACTTAAATATTTACGAACTCCGACGCAAACTTCGATTTATTACTCATGCGATTCTTAGACAAGCGTAAGAACATGCGGGTATCAATTTCTGATCTTGCTTCATTAAGAAAATGCAAATTTTCAGCTCTTATTTTCCACAGATACGTACAATTATTCATGAGCCAATGATTGAAATAATCGGATGGTAGCTTCCATAATATTCAGTGTTCGATCTGATAAGATGCAAAACGAAGCTTTATTATCGCATAGACAAAGTAATTTCTCACGAGCCTGGCAGGCGAGAACTTATTTATAAACGCAACATTGTCTTACAATTAGCTTCCGTTGAATATTACTGTGAATAATGGCAATATAATTAAGATTTGTATCATTTACATGCGTTCTGTTGTTGTTGTTAATAAGCAACAACGGTGGACTCAGGCGTGAACATGAGTGACTTCAGCTACCTCACGCATGTTGAAGTTTTAAGGAATTGTACAATTTATTAATTTAAGCTTTCATTAGGGTTACTTATTCTTATTTTAAATCACTTACAGTTTCATTAATTCAGTAAGGTTTTATATAAACACAGTATGTATAATATTTATGTATATATTTATTTATTTAACGATTGTTAAGCTCATTAATACACATTATACTTAGATACTTTTATTTTCTTAAAATTGTAGTAATTGTCCATTAGAACTTAAACAAAATAATTACACTTAAATTTTCACATTTTAATACCTTTTATCATTTCATTTCGGACAAGTGGATAAATAACAAAACACAGATCAAATTTCATGGTAAGTTAAGTAATATAATACTCTGAGATACGCGCTCGTAGACGTCTACAAAGTGAGGTAGTTAGTCCCCATACTGTTGCAACAGTGAGTTTCCTGGTAATATCTCGTTGTCTCGTTAAACTAAGTGAACAATTGTCCAAAGGGAGACCGATTCTATGACCGTTACTCGGACAACCGCCACAGGTGATCGCACAAGTATTTATCGATCAGCAATTTCTCATAGAGACCAGTAGTTAGCGTATTTCAAGCTCAATGAAGCTGTAAAGTTGTTAAAGGTGCTTTTAAATGGGCTTTTTTTTTAGAAATATCTGGTCATAATTGTGCAGCTGTTTGTTATGTACATATGTGAAGATCTTAAGTGTTCAAGCGGTGAACATAATTTAAATCGTAATATTTTTTCTTATTATACTATATCCATACTAATATTCTGTAATACATATGGATATTTATATTTTTAAGTTTGTGAGAAGTTAGTATTTAAAGATAATAATAAATATCATATCAACATTATTTTATTATGTATATTTGTTGCTTTTATTTTTTTGTGTGTTTTTATCAATGTGAGTGGCAAAATATTAACTATTAAACTATTTTTTATATTTCAACCTCATTACTGAAAGTAACCCGATTGTTATTTATCTGCATCGCTGCATTATCTGACAGCCGCTGATCATTATCTTAGCACATTACACGTACGAATATCAGATTATCTACATTTACAAACAAAAAATGGTTAAGCTGTTTGTGATCCGTTAATTTAAAAAACTGATCCGATAAGTAAGAGTGTCACGGTTAGTTTAATAGTACAATAGTAAGTGTGTTAGTAATTTCTCATTGTCTGGTTAAGTTAAGTGGACAATTGTCCCAACATGAACTTGATTGCGACCGTTAGTCGGACCACCGCCACCGATGATTTTGCAACAATGTTTTAACGGTTTCACTGGATTTCTGATAGTTACCGGTAGTTAACAACAAGGTCTATAGAATCAGATAAAATTAAGTTGTCATAATTACCCGAGATGAGTGTATTGCCCTCATAAATAGACAAAAAGTAAACCATTGTTCGTCTTGAGAGAACATGAAAATAACTTATTTTGATATTTTTAATGTAGCGCCTAATAACATTAAATTATCGATGCGTATCTATGGAAAAAAATCTTAATTAATAAACCTTAACAATACAAAACTTAATTTGAAATCACTCATTAAAAAAATAATTACAACATTCGTAAGTCATAAAGGAGTAGTTTCAACTTCAATTGATCATTTAATAAAATTAGAGTACATTTTATTTAAGATACCTACTCAGTATTTTGGGCACATTTTAGTCTGGATATTTTTGAAATGAAATGAAATGAAATATCTTTATTTTGTGTAGGCCTACGAGGGCACTTACAAATTGTCATTTACAGTATATTTTCTTACACTACCACCGGATCGGAAAATGACCTTTTGGATTGTGCGAGACAAAAACTAATTATTTCTTAACCGGTTAACGGTACACCCTGCAAATAAACACGCCCTTAACGTCTCTTGCGGAAGGTGTACGGACTAACTGTATCGGCGTTCGTAGCAAACTAATCAAGCTTCTAGGTGTGGCCTAACGCAGATACCAGGGCAGGTTTAAATGGGTGAATTGTATTCAATTTCCTACGTCTTACACATATTTGCTTAATATAAATCTACTATACTAATATATGAAAATGAGATTATGTTTGTTTGTTTGTTGCTTAAGTACGCAAGAACCACTAGTCTGATTTACATGAAATTTTGCATAGGTGTACCTGATCAACTTATAAGCTACATTTGATTTCAATATTTTGCTTCATATTTCCATTTTAAATAAAAAAGCACGAAATATGGGTACTTTACTAGTTTTTTTTTATATATTAAGGGTCGCTAAAAATATTATCAACGAATTTGTTTGTTTCAGCTGCCAATAAGCATAAATTACATTCGTAGTATGAAATTGGGAAGTACCTACTTAAGTCACGAGTTAATATGGTTTTAACTTTTAAAAACATTAAAATAACTTCCTTTAAATTTACGACGCATGATAAAGTAATAAACCCTATTTTTAGAATAAGCTTTGCAATATATAATGAGTAAATAATCAATAAATAATCAAAGAGAATAGTCGCTATATATTTCTAGGTTTGTAATAAGTATCTAAGCGGTCTATAAAGCGCGTTAGTGCGTGTTCAATAACTGTACCGTTGTACTGATTGAGCCGCGGGTACAAAAAGTGCACGCAACATGCGACACAGCCTCACCGTAGCATTCCAATGATTTACTGTTGAATAAATATTAAATATATTGTATTTTTAAGTTAATTCATCATAGTATGTATTTTGGGAAAAACGAAACAAAGTTTTCTGTTATACTAATTCTTTAAAGAATTTTTTGTAGTGTTGTCATACAATGCACACGCTTAAAGCCTACTATTATGATTTGAATTTACTTGTAATACGTTATTTGTAAAAAATATTCAAAGTCCAAGTAGAGCTTTTACTATTATTTATATGGGGCACCTTGTTGTTCATGTAAAACAATCGCGTCATGGTTTCAACGTAACAAATTAAACCTACATATTTCCCTAGTTCACCAGAGAGCACTAATGGCCAGTAAAGTTCCGCTGTGCTGATTGCGTCGTGGGCGAAAACAGCGCAACGCCATATCGCGTCAACATTCAGCGTCACTCTACCTCTCTCATAAATATAAGTAACAAGACAGACAAAACACTAGATATAAGTACTGGCTAACTTATTTTATTTATCTATTATTATTTATTTATTTGGGAAACAAACGATTACATATCCTATTCCTAATCTAACAGTTATGCATGAAAAAAGGGTTTTCAGAAACGTACCTGTTATCTAGAAGTATTTTTCATTTAATTATTGTGATTCTCTGTAGTTTTTTGACGGTGAAATATTGTTTGCTTATTATTAGTCCAAAATGTGTCCTAAGTATTTAAAAAACTATGAAAGTACTTTTTTGACTGACGTATCTTAACTATTACCGACTAACTGAAGTACCTACCCGTGCTTCTCTACGAGACAAATAAATATTCACCATCTCTAAATAATGAAAAATATCAAAACAAAAACTACACCCATGCAAAATTTCATGTAAGTCGGACCAGTGGTTCTTCTACAGAGTCGCTGTAACAAACAGACACAGACCATCTCATTTTATGTATGAGTATAGATAAATTAACAGCTACATACATTATATTATACTAAGACTACACATTTACAAATTTTACTATTTTTATTTAGACCACCAACTATAAATCACATAATCTACACCAAAGACGTCACATCCCTAAATGGACTACCGCCTAAGCCTAAGCAAGTTCAAAGAAAAGATTATCAGAGATTTCATTCACGTGCCCGTTTGTTGCCTACTTGTGTGATTCAGAGGAAACGTGCAGGATTTGCGCGTTAAAAATATTAATCGTAAGCCTCATATAGATATAAATTACCTTAATATTCATGCAGTATCCGACAGAACAATGCCGCAGTACTTCGATTGCAATTTTTACGTTGCAGAATATAAACAAGTATTCCGTATTCCTTAATTAGAGGTGCGAGGATGTATGAATAATAAATTTATATTAAAAACAAGCTTTTTAGTGATATGTATGTTGTTTTTATAAAATCTCTTCATTTTTATACTCATATCGAGAGATTGCATCTAATATATTTATTTGTCCGCCATTTTAGAATATACACCATATTGGATTTAGAATGGCGTAACTAAGCTTTACATTGTCATCTAAAATAAAATATATATGAAAAATATCAACTAAATCGGTTAGTTCAACTGGTATGAAATTCAGTTGCAAGATTTGAACAATACAAACATCCAATACCTAGATTTGTACATATACTCGTGTGAAGTTAAATTAAAGCTTGCAAAAAGTGTATTTTATTTCACAGTCTCATTACTATAAATAAACTTTTACGTGTCTTTGTTTATTTAAACGGCAATGTTAATGTCTTGGTTTAACTCCACACTGTCGCCATAAAAGGTATCTTACATCCTTCTCCATTACGTCGATCCATATGCAAAGTTCTATGCTAATACCCTCTACTGTTTAGGCATGACTTACGTTTGAATAAACAAACATTATTTGTTTAGGTAACTAGGCAAGTTAACTAAATAACATGGACACCATTTTAATTATATAAATATTTAAAAAGTAGAAGGTTAATGCGACATAAAGGTCAATTTAAAATTTGTCACTTCAGTATAAGTTGGCGTTCATATACTCGTGGGATATAGTTTAGCCGTTTTGATCTAGCGAAATATGTTTTAACGCCAATTTCGAAGCTATGTACTATTTAATGTGTATATACTGAAGCAAAATATGATATAGTTTTTTCCTTTTTTTGTGGCATTGAAGTCGGCCTCTACATTTTTAAAAGATATATATATATATATATTGTTTGGATTGACATTGACTTCGCCTCAAAAGGATAACCTGTATTAATAATAATTAAAATTGGACATAGCAACTATGCTCTCATCCATGCAATACTAATTTTCATCCGCGGTATTTATATTTGTACGTATATAAAGCACGACCGCAAGTCGGGTAGATAATAACCACGTTGTCCTAGAAACTCGTTATGAAGCTAATAATATGAAAGCTTGTATCGGAAGTTGTCATGAGTCTGATATTCCAGAGTATATCAGTCCTCTTTCAAATTATCTATCTATATATATAAAAGGCAATATCGACTCACTGACTTATATATCAATGCACAGCCGAAACTACTGTACCTAGAACCCTAAAATGTGGTACAGGGGTTCCTTTCATGGTGTAAATGAGCGATAAGAAAGGATTTTTAGAAATTCAACCCCTAAAGGATTTAAATAGGGGTTAAAAGTTTGTATGAAAGGTCGCCAATTTTGAAGCAAGCTCTATGAAACTTAGTATCAGGCATTATGGGTAGAAATAATAAATGCAAACTGATACAGATTTCTTTAATGTGCAACGAAGTGGGTCTACTAGTTATAAATATATAAACGGTTAACTAACTATAATATAAATTGATTGGATGCAAAATTATAATTTTAGGTAACAATTGCTAACGTGATTTCATACCCTGTAAAGAATTATCTATGGATCGGTTTCTCGACACATCCGTTAATAAATTAGCTTATTTTTAACTGTAGAAGCACTTTAGCAGATCTGATATTTAGCTGTGGACTTCTAAAAGATAATACATACGTAAATTAATATTAACATTACCTTTCTATTAACGATTGCATTCAAAATTATTGTAATGAAATATTATAGCTACATTATTGAACAAATTATAGACACCGCACAAACTGAGTTACAAAACATTATTCGACGACAAGTTTTGCACGACATTTGACTATTACCTATTTCCTGCACATATTTTCCTTCCAAACATAGTCATGCCTGAAGCAATAAAGTGCTATTCAATAATAACAGTTATCCAACTGGATACAGGCTAAATGTTCCAGTTTATTTGTATGTCTGAACGGGCTACGGGCGAGTTGTAAGCGCAGCTTGCCTAGACAGCATTCATTCTAGTTATAATATGTATAACTATTCAGGCCGGAGGTAATCTAATCGAAATCCAGTTTAGGTTTTTAATATGCAGGAAGCAACGCCTACTCTCACACATGCGCTTGTAAAAAGGAAACTTAGTAACAAGAAATTGTCGTCCGGCTTAGCACTTAAGAGACCCCATTTTTTCACACTTTGTATTAATCATGCATCTAATTTAACTATAATAATAAATATTATTTTAAATTAAACACAAATACATCAAATAACTGAATTATGCGTTTATTACACGGATAAAAGCCTAAATAATTCCTTTAATAACTTTATTAATTAAATAATTATCAGCCCGAAATTAACCAAGAAAACAGAGATTAATCGGTTAATGAACAAATTGTAATAAGAACGTAACTAAATTAACGGTATAATTTATTCCGATACCGCGAACGCGCGCTCTTACCTACTTAATTGGTGTCATAATTAATTCGTGTCAGATAATAATAACGTTTTTTCTCCTTTCTTTCAAAAAAAGAAATCACCATTCGTTGTCTTAATGTATAGATTAAAGATAAATAAATTGATATTATGTGTATTGACACCGATATACTAGTCGCAACAGAATGCAAGATTTTGCATTAGTCCCAAGTTCAAGTATCCAAGCTTTACGGTAAACGTTGCTTTTTTAGATTACCTTATATTTCCTCGTTATAATTTTCGAGTAATATAACACACGCTTACTACATTCATCGCCCCAAACTAGGATTTTCTCCTGTGTCGTGGGCGCCATGGACACAAAGACGAAAACACGAATACCCAGACCCAGAACAGAAATCTAAACTCATCATTCATATTTCTGTCGGACCTGGAATCGAACCCGGGACCCACTGCGCGTCAGACCGGTATGGTGACCGCTCGGCCACGCGGGTCGACACGACAAATATTCAGGATCAGTGAGTACTTCTACTCACACACATTTGTAAGCAACTTACAGACTCAGTCTTTACCATGACAGACTCATACAAAGCAATGAACCATTCATATTCGTATGTAAAAGTAAAAATAAATGTAAATCTTATCATTTACTACTAATTATCGTGCATTAGCATTTTGCTACTATATACTTGCACCTACAGAATCTAACAATTCACGGAATTATTCAAAAATTACCCTTACCATCTCCATAACGTTAGCTTTCAAACAAAAATAATTGTACCAAATCGGTCCGTTATTCAGGAGCTATCATGCCATACACACGCCATAATAAAACACCCTTCTGTTTGCGTCCGGGGTTAGTAATAAAAAAATAATAATACTCACTTTCGCAGAAGTTTTCAAAGTATTTTCCGATTGGTTCGCCATCATCGATGAGTGGTCTCTCGGCGTTCAAGTACGCAGACGGCCCGTCGGGAAGCGTGTGGTGGTCGAGATGGTACAGACGACAATTGTACGCAGCAGAGTGCGGTGCTCCCAGGTACAGGAAGGAGCGGCATAGGAACTCTGATTCTATCTCGCAAGCCAATCTACAAGCCGCTTCTGATGTCACCTGTGTAATAAAAACGGACTTAGTTTCTCGAGTAACTTTGTGTCCTAACAGATCTCTTTTTAGGGATCCGCACCGAAAGGGTAAAAACGGAATCCTTTTACTAAGACTCCGCTGTCCATCTGTCTGTCACCAGGCTGTATCTTATGAACCGTGATAGCTAGACAGTTGATTTTTTTACAGATAATGTATTTCAGTTGATGCTATACCAACTAATAATTAATACAAAAAATTAAAAGATTTTTTTTCCTTGATATAAATGACGGTAGCAGATAAACGACGATTGAAATAATCACAGATTATTTAGTTATATATTCACTTTAAAAATAAACATTTAAATTGTAATAAAATAAATGTTTAAGGGATCTTCCTACACAAAAAAGGTAATTTTATTGCAATTTTTTTTAATACATAATGGTACGGAACCATTTGTGCGCGAGTCCGACTCACACTTGGCCGATTCATTAATTTAAGTAGGAAACCATCGTACAATCCAAGTGATGTAAGTAATAAGTGGTCGTTGGCCCCTCATGGACATTTGTAATCAACTCCAAATGGAATTAGAGTTCTACGTGAGGTCAATCTTATGTGCTGCAATTGAGGACACAGATATGCCTTATATAAGTATGTTCAACTCTGAAGCTTTACAAGAACAATCTATAGCATTCCATTGGACACAGATTCCATACAAAAATGACAGAATAAAGCAGTATAAATAATGAAATACTTACACCAATACTCAACTAACAATTAAATTAATTAGTATCGAGCTAAACCTAAATAGACGCTTTCTACACTCATAGCCCCACACTAGGATTTTCTCCTATGTCGTGGGTGCCATGGACACACAAAGATGAATACACAAACACCCAGACCCAGAACAAAAATCTAAACTCATCATTCACATATCTGTCTGGCCGGGGATCAAACCCGGGACCCACTGCGCATTAAATCGGTATGGTGACCGCTCCGCCACGCAGGTCGTCAAAATAAATATATTAATTATCAAGCTGTAATAAATACATCGTAATGAAGTAAGTAGTAGGAGTAATAATTTTATCAATTACTACTTATTATTACTAATTAGTCATTTCCGCCAAAAATAAGGAAATCTTCAAAGGTAATTGCATGGGTAATAGGGTGGTAGAATCTAAGTGCAAATATTACTCGGTTATTTTAACGATCACCTGTTCATAACTTGTCTCGCGGCTCTATAGACGTAGGCTTGGAATGGAACTATAAATAAATTAGACAGACTCACTTAAACTCATTTAAGTTATTATGTCCATTCGTAATTATTGTTACGGGAAGCAATAACCAGTAAAGATGGGTACTGACTGGAAAGCATTTAAAATTAAACGAATGTTTTTGGTTTGAAATTAAAAGAAAATGTTTTTGCTTATCCAACAAATCGACATAGAGCATTATATATAATTGATATGTAAATATTGGCGCTTCCCCTCTCACCGCACCTTTAGTCGCCCTTAATTGTGCTTAAAGTATCGAAGGCAACGTAATCGCTGTAAACGCGTGAAATTATTACTTATGCTGCAACT
>DWNE01002886.1:0-17745 GCA_018249875.1 Cecropterus toxeus | reverse complement strand
GTTTAGATTTCTGTTCTGGGTCTGGGTGTTTGTGTATTCTTGTTTGTGTGTCCATGGCACCCACGACACAGGAGAAAATCCTACGGTGGGGCTATGAGTGTAGAAAGCGTGTTTTAAAAAGTTTTAGCGATAGTTGATAGTTGCTTTTGAAGGTGATAAAACCAGTGAAGTATGAGTTTTTGTCGAAATAGCAAAAGTATAACAATATAAAGATTGGTCTATTTACTAGCTTTTACTTGATACCCATATTGTCGTAATAGTAAAAAAAATCATCCCTCCATTCATCCATTAAAAAAATATATATAGCCTATGTCACTATGCAAGAGTATGTATATAGCCTATGTCACTGAGACGATTCTAATGATATGTCATACGTCACAATCTGTCAAGTCGTTTTTGCTGTAGCGCGTGCCAAAGAAATAGATATACATACAAACATACATACATACGCTCGAAAAACGTTACCCTCCTTCTGACGCACTCGGATAACAAAATGACAGGCGCATCCACGCGGCAAAGCTTGGTATAGTGTGTAGCATTGAGGTATGTGGAAACGTTTTGTGGACACGCCACTAGAATACTTTTCCACATACTTCAATGCCACAAAAACGTTTTCAAAATAATATAACTACCTGGTGAAAGTTAATCGGTATTATTATTGTCAGTTCGTCCATACCCGTTTACGACGGTCATCCATTAAGTATAGAAAGTAGGTATAATAAATTATTATATATATAATAGCAACGGGCAGATGGTCGATCGCCATCTTGTAACCTTCAGTACGGAATCGACAATGAAAAAAAAAACAATGAACACAAAAAGTGTTGTAAGGTCTCGGTTGGATGTCGCATTCGCATTACGCCGTATAATTGTGACCTGCCGTTTAATATTAATTAATTAATTTACTTCGACCAAATGGTTGTATTTCTTGCTAACATGCAAGTATCTTAATGGGTTTAAGAACGAATAATTTCCATTTTATTAAATGAAATATTTGGATTTACATTGTGCAAGTAATAAATATTGCTAAATCGCTGGAATCAAATAATGACTAACTAGATTCGTAATGAGTATGCTTTGTGTGCAGTGATAGCCTAATGGTTGAAACTCGGCTTCTCAATCGAGGGACCGAGGTTCGAATCCTAGACACGCACCACTGATTTTTCTAAAATTATGTGCGTATTAGAATTTAATTATCACGCTTACGAATATTATGCTTTACGATGAAGGAAAACATCGTGAGGAAACCTGCACATCATAGAGTTCTCTAGAAAAAAAGAGACGTTGTCAAAGGTGTGTGAAGTCTACCAATTCGTACTTGGCAAGCGCGGTGGACTGTGGCTTAAAAAAACTCTCTCATTCTGGGAGAAGACCCGTGCCCAGCAGTGGGACGATAATGGGTTGAGGACATTGTGTTAACCTAGAACATAAAACTATCTGTTTGCAAAATTTAACCAGTGGTTTTTGCTCGAAGTGACACACACACATACATCCTCACAACCTTTCGCGTTTATAATATTTATATTCACGAGGACGATTGCACATATGATAAGTTTTGATTACTTTCGCTTGAAATACAGAATCGGAAGAAAACAAGACCTTAAAAACAAGTAATTATTTTGAATGTTTCAGTAATCAGTTTTAATAACTCGCATCGATCCTTCTCAATCCTTTTAAGGAGTATCTTATAAAAACTAATGTTTCCAAGCGTGTATACATGACCCCGCGGCAATACATGTGTACTCAGCGTCCAACAACACCACAAGACGTCTGTAAACATTATAGGAAGCACTAGGGTAGTCAGTAGGCGGCTTTATGTCGGTCGATGAGTCGAGGGAGACCGTTAAAGTAAACATTATAAATGCATACATATCATAAATTATAAAAATCCCTTTGTATATCGTATATATTAATGTAAATAACAGACTAAAAAAAGTAATCATAGAAATATTTATTATTTCTAGAACTTTCTGTCTATAACATCTGAAGTACATAAAGGGGCCTTAAAACTAAGCTACTAGTAGTCAGCCATCCAACTTTGTACAAATCTACACAACCCCCCGGGAAAATCGTTCATATGATCAGATGCTGCGTATTAGGAAATCTTACTGAACTTTATTTGGACTTCTTTTTATGTCAGTTTGAAGTAGCCAACGAGTATGCAGTCCACCTAATGGTAAGTCGTTATTGCGGCCTATGGCAGCCCTATATATAAGTAACTTAATATAGAATAAAGGTCCTGTCTAAAGTCGATCACAGACACGTTGCTTCTCCAGAGGACGAAGATGGTATCCTCATATGTAAAAGGGTCTCCTCATATGTAAATGAGCCGGCAACCACACCTTCCCACTGAAACGCAAGAACTGCTTTGCGCTAAAAATCGGTGTTGCGGTGGTACCTACCCGGTCGAACTACACCACACTGGTTCTACAATCCGGTTGCTCTATTCACTGGACTTAAATATTTTCCATGTCAGTGTTAAATTGAATGACAGTTATGTTTAGTTAAAATGTTCACCGACGTTATGTCACTGTCACTCACCGTCTCGTCAAGTGGATTGCATGCACATATTAGTTACCGTCATTATTAAAAAAAATACAAGTTTTTTCTCACACTTAACCGGATTTAAAAACAATAGTAGTAAGTATGTGAAAATAATTTATAGTAAACATTTGTGTTTGTTTAACAATCAGTCAGTATGTTCGTTACGCTAGCGATCAGGGTTATTGTCTCTTGGCAAAAAATTGCTACACAAAAATGTTTCTATTTGAGTTTCGATTTGGAACTTCAAAGGCCTTGATCGCTTTTGTTAGATCTGTTGTTAAATAATATGCGCTCGAGCATAAAAAAAATCTTAAGATGAAATCGCCTTAAGCAACTCTGCGAGTGGGTTCAAATTATTTTTCTCATTATGTAGCAACTATAGTAAACAGTGTGTTTTTTTCAATGTAATGAAATATCAATTCGGCGAAATTCGTTTAATGTGAGTTGTTACTGAAGTCCACGGGAATATCTATATCAATCTTAAACACGATAGCAGGCCTTTAGGAAGTTGGTAGTATTTTGATGCTCGTAAACTAACATGTAACACTTCACCTCTGTCGGTGTTTATAAATAAATTTATAAAAGCTATTTAGTTTCTAATAGTATTTGATGACAAAAATCATCACTAGGTGAAAGTAAAATATACCTTCTATGTATTGATCAGATTGCATAGCAATATTAAAAACATTCATTCATAGCTTAGGAGCCGGCGGCGGCATATTATTCCAAATAAATAAGTTTGCCGTGTCTTTCTTTTCTATCAATAAACTATAATCCTTAAATGTATATATTATCTTTCTTTCTTTCATAAATAAAAGCGAATGTATGAACTATCTTCATCATTATTTTATATTTGTTTCTTCAACTGTATTCTAACGAGACTTAAGGAAACTATAGAAGAGCTTCCAGGGATTGACGTAGTTTACTTCAGGAGGCGTCTCTAGGATTTGTGAAAATTTAAAAACAGCAGGCGGAGTCGCGTGAGGATTCTTGTCGGAAATCACATACGAGTCAAGTAGCGAGGTCGATCGGTCCTCGGGTGAGATAGTGACAAATAATAATTTTACGCCTGCAGACTGTCCTGATTGCCAAGAGTAATTGAGGGTTGGAAACATAGCTGTCGGAAGTTTTACAACCGAAAAACTTCCGACGGCCAGATTGGCCGTGACCATGACGGATTCTGAATATGGTCTTTACCGCGCTCTGGAATAGTGTGTAATGCTTCTTAGTAGATAAGGATCTAAGGACTGAAGGTTCCAAGACTGTAAATAAAAAACTGTTTTGGTTTTTCTTAAGTTTTTTTTTCAACTCTAGGTGTCTGTTTTTGTTGAACGTAATTTTCATACAATTCGTTATGATAATGACATGCTCTATTGAGTATTGGGCAGTATCTTGAAGACTGCCAGAGGCGGGACAGCGGGGTGCGCGAGGCGTGTGGGTACCGCGATGATGCGGTAACGCTGTAAAAGTGTAATGAGAGGATCCGTGCGGTGCGGTCCTGCGAGGCGCCGCGCGGCGGTGTGGCCGGCCGGGGCGGGGCGGACGGGCGCGCGGAAGGAATGCGTCGTTTTCGCATCGGGAGAAACGAATGCGTTTAAGCGTCGCGGGTACACAATGGCGGCGTGACGAGATCCGGTTCGCGGGTGGCGCGGGGGAGGCGGGGGCCGGGGGCTCTAATCGATAGCCGGCGAGCGACGGCCGGGCGACTGCGGCGCATAGGTGACAGCTCGGGCCCAATCAAATTACCGGCGGTGGAGGAGAGCTGCAGTGGCACGCACGCCGAGAAACACACGCCGCCGCGACCTCGCACCGTATAACGAACGCCGGAGCGGTGCCCCGACCGCGCCGCCTCACGTTCATAATATCCTGCGAACTAATGAAATAGTCGCCAACTCGCTAATGAACCCAGCCCTGAGCCTTCCTTTAGGTCCCACCCTACTATACCCGATCAATTATTTTATATTCCCAGAAAATTAATAACGATCTACGAACCTTTTGAAATAATATTGAGAATCTATGCATCTGCATTTCATATCTAATGTTGAGAGGCATTATTACAGACCTATATAAGCCCATATGAAAATGATCATATTCCAATTAAACCTAACAATGCAACTACTGACTCTCCTAAATTCAGCACGGCTCCAATTAAATGAACTTAATTGGCATAGATATTACTACAACAAGTACGTATCTACAGATACATACAGATATCTACGAATAGTAATACAAAATATTCATTTATGGCAAAATTAATATATGCCTTAGCCTTAAAGTTAATACGTTACTTGAAATCCTCATCACTTCTATTCGTAATCTACTAAAATAGTATGATAACTCCCAGTAGAATTCGGTTAAATAGACGACAAACGACATTTGAAACACCCCAAAGAGTTTGGTCAACAGCCGCTGAAACTATGATTACATATTTAAAAAGCTACAATCACATGCGTTGCCAAGAGCGGGTAACATATGCGCATAATACAACATAAGCTCAACTATACGCGTAGACACAACCGTCGGCGCTCTCAGCCCGTCTAACGAAACTGTACGGATAATATGCAAGCCTCCATTGTACACCCATCAGTGACTACACCCCGCCTTTGCAACGCTTTCGAGGTATATTCAACGCTCACACGATACCCTTTATATACCAATCAATTATATATGCAAATAATTCTAACGGTGCTTATAGAAAAACTTTTATTGGTTTTGAAGATTTACAAAAATTTTGATACCTTTCGAGTATGGAATGAATTGGTATTGAGGTAACGGCATAAACACACAGGGACTATAATATATTTGTATATTTTTTTCAGTAAATCGATTGTATCTGTGATTTCATATGTTTTTTACACACTTTTGTTAAAAGACCCTTATTGAATGATCTTCGATCCAAAATGACGAATCTAGATTTTTAGACAACTTTGGTCATCTAACAGACGTAAAGTCCACAACATAATTGCACCTTATGATAATTAAAACAATAAATGGGAAAGCGACATTGTCCAGTCATTCGACCCCATCAAATGGCTTCTCTTTAAAAATATCTTATTATTTGTCTTTAAAAAAAAACCTGTACATAGTTTGCCTAAAATTATTAATTTAAGGCAAAATATGTACCATGGAGAAAGGTCCTCGCTTAGGCAAAAGAAACACAGGTTGCCCATCGACCAGGTAGACCGGTGACAATGGAAAACCGCTGGATTCACAAGCCACAGGACCGGTTAAAGTGGAGCCATTTAAAAAAGGCCTATGTCTATCAGTAAAGTTCAAAAGACTAATGGACATACGTATACATAATCACGAAAAAGACATAATTTTTATCTTATAAAATGTAACATCTACCAAGTGTATCAAAATTTCGAAAGCGTTCATAACTAAAAAATATTGACAATCAAACAAACTATCTGATCTCGCGCAACTGAGACATTTAAAGATTTACACAGTTCAGTATAGGTGTTTAGTGTGTACGCGCATCTAATTATAGGTTATTCCACCCGAGTACCACACAGCAGAGATCCATGTTGTGCCATTAACGACCTGCCCGCGAGTGTACCCCTCTATTTATAAGTAAAAATATAAACACCCGCTTAGGAGAGCAATGTGTACGCAACAGTACCTACACCTATACTACGGTCCACAGTTCCACACCGCCAGTGATATGACGTGTCGTACAAAAATCGGCCAAGTGCGAGTCAGACACGCGCACGAAGGGTTCCGTACTATTTTCTATAAAAAAAAGGCAAATAATCACATTTGCTGTATTGGAGCCCTACTTTAGTATTTTATTGTATTTTTAGTATTTGTTGTTATAGCGACAACACAAATATCATTACACATTACATTTGTGAAAATTTTAGCTGCTGTTTAGCTATTATGTTTGATGATATACAGCGTGGTGACAGACTGACACAGCGGAGTCTTAGAAATAGGGTTCCGATTTTATCGGACTGCGTCAGAAGGACGGTAATGTTTTTCGAGCGTATGTATGTATGTTTGTTTGTATGTACGTCCATTTCTTTTGCACGCGCTGCAGCCCAAACGGCTTGACGCATTGTGACGTATGACATATCATTCGAATCGTCTCAGTTTGCATAGTGACATAGGCTATATAATTTATAAAAATGGCGCCTAGAAATAGAAAGAAAGAAAGAAAGAAAAATATCTTTATTTCTAAACACTATGACAAATATAATTATAACTACCTACTTATAGTTACTGACGTACCTATGTTCACATGTGTCATAGCGCCTAGGAAAAAGGACCCCCTCAGCGTAAAGCCGTGGATATCCACGGCGCTAAATAAATGAAATAGGGGGGGAGGGACGATTTTTTTACTATTACGAGAATAGGTAAGGGTATTAAATGAAAGGTAGTAATAAGACCAATCCAAAAATATATATGTCGTAATACGTACTTGATTATTTTTGCAAAAACTCATATAAGCGTTAAATTAAATATATCATTATGAACAAAAAACTTCGTTTTAAGCAGTCAGGTTTTTTGTTTCAATGTTTTTAACGATGTTACTAGTGACCCTTTGGGTACCGGACCCTAACAACTGGCGCGACCCGCAACACAACCACGTCATACCAAAGGACAGAAGTAATTATATCGTTGTGTAATTAATGATCAATCTGTAAGAACGAATAAAATGTGGATCTCAACAAGACCTACAATCAAGAAAAAGTAAAAGGAGATTATTTTTTGTCTTTTTTGGTTTGTAATAAATAGAGGTAGAAAACGAGCGTGCATAACACCTGAAGGTAAGGAATTATGATGAATGTATGATTTAGAACTAAGATGGAACGGATTGAGAAATCCTTTATTCTGATTTGATTAATATGAGACAGAGAAATTACTGTCTCCTCATTATATTGATTAAATCAGAATACAGTAGTGCTTATCACTGTTATCGGGCAGAAATTATAGTGTAGTGGTGATGCCAGCGTAGTCAAAACAATAAGAAAATACCGTTAAAATACTACCAATATGCATAACTTTCATAATCTTGTAAACTGTTAAACTAATCTACACTAATTCATATTGAAAGCATGAAAGTAGAAAATTAAGAATAAAATTTGGAAATTAGAGACCCATAGGCCAGCACCAATATAAAACTGCGTGATTAATAAAATAGGATTATATGGATTACAAATGATAAATGTTAGTCCTAGTTGTAAATCATTAAAGAGCACGAGACCGTTTACAGTGGACTCAAATCTTTATTAAAACCTGTCGGGCATAAATAAAACGGAAGCAAGACAATAATCCAATATCACAAGTGTTCCGGGATTGCGGTATTAAAACAATTCGCAGTCCGCACTCCGCACCGACCGTTGTAAAGGCAATCGTTTAATTTTTATTCGAGTTATTAAAATGCCCAAACATTGATTAAGTGGAATAGACATAACTTTTAAAGGGCATTAAAAAAATTCATAAATCGGTCGTTGGAACCGACGGTGAGCATCATCGAAAAAATATTGCGGGCACTCTCAATGCGAAATAAATGTCGTATTTATAGGTAGGTAATGAAGTGGCCACCGCAATTAAATTGATGACATCATAGCCTCAATGCGAGGCGCGATGGGAAATAAAAGCACAATTCAATCAACGGGCGGCGACGCCGGCGATACGTCGGACGCGGCCGCGTATGAAATTATTCAACCGTGTATAGTATACACTTAGCTGTTGAACACTTTTAACGCGTTTAATAGCGGTAATAATATCACCTGTGCGGTCACTTGTTTCTATTGCATCGTTTAAATAACATTTCAATATTTATTTTACTTTTTAAAATATACATAGCTCCAGCAACATGTAACGTGAACGAAATTTAGTAATCGTGTACTAAGTAGCGTCTATGTATAACAAAATTCCATTTAATTAATGAATTAAATGTACAATATTAAACGGGTTCAAATTAAGTTTTCCACAACATAAAACTCACAAGACGAAAGACTTGATTCAAATCAAACCTACATTTTGAAAGATACGCGGTCCCGCCTTTTATGTATAACAAATTAGGCAACTTATTTTTAAATTATATTAACGAATAATACAACTTAAAACTAAAACATCGTGAGTTCTAAATCTTACCTATCGCAGGATCGAGGACTGCTTGTGCCGCCTGTTCTTCGCCAATAGGCGTCTTAAGGCAAATTTTCTTGAGTTTCATCGCGACCGGTGAGTCTTCTGACTGGGCCACTGAAATACAAGTACATATTATTTAAACATACTCAACAGTTTGGGATAGAGCACTATAAAATTATAATAAAATACAAATTTATTAGAATTGTACCAATCTCCGGTTTCTTTTCAGGTCTCCTTTGACTGATCTCCTATGAGCTGAGACGGGCGATATTAGTAATAGAATATAATAGAAGAATAGTAAGTTTGCAGCCCAGAGAAGATTCTGTTTCTTTGATTTTATTTATGCAAAAATGCTTCAGTTTTGTGTAATAAGTAGACGACATTAGGAAAAACTGTGCATTTAAATGATTATCAAAATTTGGCGTAACGTTAATGTTACTGATACTAGTGATTTCCGGTGGTAGAATCTTTTGGAACAAAAAATACTCAAAATTAATGAAGAAACAAGAAAAGATCGAGAACAATGAACAAAGTAGCGCAGCGGTCAAAACATAGAAGCCACGGTAGCACAAAAGGTGACAAACAATGTAGTGAGAATAGTAGTTATGTATGTAGTATCATAAATAATTCAGTTTGCGCAATGGCAGGCGGTCGGAGCAATTTTACTATTGATCTAGCATTACGTCGCTCAGAACCGTTTATTATCGTTACAATATAAACGACATTACGTTTACCGCGACAATAATGGCAGTAATAACCTGCAAGTAGATGACGACAACCAAAGAATCTATTTGGTATATTATCTGTACGACTATACTTAATTTAAAGTTATTGCCTGTTTTGACAATAGGGCAAGAGAATGATTTGCTTCATAATGTGTAGACATTTATGTAATAACAAGGGCCAACGGGATACGCCCGAAGCACGGAAGCTCGTATAAAATTTAGCCATCAGCGGTCACCTATCTAATTCCCGACCGCATTAGACTTCGTAAATCGATTATAATGTACATAAGCCGTAAACGTAGGGTTGTGTATGCTTCTTCTTTTATTAGATCGCAATTTTTAGAGCTCCGTTCCAAAAGGGTAAAATCTGAACCCTATTACTAAGACTCCGCTGTCCGTCTGTTTGTCACCAGGCTGTAATTCAGACAATTGAATTTTTCACAGATGATGTATTTATGTAGCCGCTATAACAACAAATACATAATAAAATAAATACAAAAAGGGTGTCCAATACAACTAACCTGATTTTTTTGTCGCTTTTTATAGATAATGGTACGGAACACTTCGACCACGAGTCCAACTCGCATTAGACCGATTTTTTTTTCAAACTACTAGTTTCAATCTGCACATAGTTCTGGTTCTATCGGTTCGCAGTCGAACCACGAAGGATTCTACCGTCTCTATAACGGCAAAATCCTTCAATACAAAAATAGCAATACTTAGTTTATTCTTACTACTGTGCTACCGACATGTCTGTTTTTACCGGACTGCGTCGGAAGGATGGTAATGTTTTTCAAGCGTATGTATGTATGTATTATTGTTTGTATGTATGTCCATTTTTTTGGCATGCGCTACAGCCTAAACGGCTTGACGGATTGGAACGTATGACATATCATCAGAATCGTCTCAGTTTGCATAGTGACATTTGCTATGTAATTTAAAAAAATGACGCCTGAGGCTATATAATTTGAAAAAAAAATAGCGCCTGGAAATAGAGTAAAAGGGTGGGAGGGGCCTTTTTTCCTGTTAATAGTTCGTAATTCATAATAATGCCAGATTTTAATGGTATGAAACATTTAAACAAACGCACAAATATGACAATATATAAACATAAACGCTTTCTACACTCATAGCCCCACATTAGGATTTTTTCCTGTGTCCCCACAACACAGGAAAAAATCCTAATGTGCCATGGACATACAAAAACGACGACACAAGCACCCAGACCAGAAATCTAAACTCATCATTCATATTTCTGTCTGGCCGGGGATCAAACCCGGGACCCAATAGTTTCACATGTATACATGTGACACTATCTATACATCGTTCAGCATTGATCCCTCCGTCATAATTTATTACAGATTATACATATATCCACGAACTACAGTGGCCATTTCACATCAGGTGAACTTTGCTACTTCCACAACAGAGAAAACCGCGTGCACACACAACTGTGTAGGCACTTCAATATAAACACGGGGTGAAACAAAGCTTTAGTGGAGAGATCGTCCAGCTATTAGCTCTGTGCCAGTATCCACTCTAGTTTTACACTGACATGGATATAACAAAAGAGGTAATATAGGTATTCGCAATCCATTGTTGGAAGTAAGCATTTTTCAGTTTGCAATAAAAGTTATATCACGGTTGTAACGGAAAAAATCATGCTTGGTTCTCGTTAGGAATTGATTGGAGATGTTAAATTGACCTAACTTTTGTCTCTACTTGTAAGTTATATCTCGGTTATAATGGAATAAATCATGGTTGGTTCTCGTTAGGAATTGATTGGAGATGGTTATTTTACCTAAGTTTTGTCTTTATTTATAAGTTATATCACGGTTATAATGGAATAAATCATGCTTGGTTCTCGTTAGGAATTGATCGGAGATGTTAATTAGACCTAAGTTTTGTGTTTACATATTTTATATTTCAAAAAAAATTCAAGTGAAAATTTAAGCTAATTATTTAATATTCTTGAAGTCTTCCCAAACTCTATAACTAATTGAATCATTACTCTTAAAGATGAAAAATAGTTCAATGTCATTTTTCTATTTTTATGCGTTTATTTTAAGTCATCCATTTAACTAATTACACGTGAACAAAGGTTTCAGTATCGTCTTTATATTTTGTAAGAATCTAGGGTTGAATCTATTAAAAGCCGTTTACCTATAACTACATGAAAGGCTAAATAAGATAATAAACATTCTTTGTTTACTGAACATATACTTCTTTGTAGAGGAATTAATTGAGGCTGCTGAATTAAAAGCTAAACAACGTAATAAAAGCCTGTATGATACTGTTTAGTAAATGCCCTGGTAATTGGTACATTTACCAGACACCGTCTTAAGTCATTTGCACACTCATTGCAGATCATAAATTGGTCTTGATTCTGACAAATTGGTTTATTATTAATCGGCGCAATAATTCATACGACTGTTACTGAATATTATTAGGACACACAGGAGACGTTTATAATCCAACGAGAATCCGTCCCTGTCTTCCCTTATATAGTTTAAATAATTTCAGCATGTGTATTTATTTCTGTGTGTCGCAATTAGAAAAAAAAATATCGTTTTATTGTTTGTTTGTACAAAAAAGAAACTATTAATTTAAATTTACACAACAAAACAAGACAACATTTTTTTCAACAACAAAAATATACGATATAAAGCCAACGTAAGTACGTACAACAAGTCGAACGAAATCAAATTTTTGTTTGAACAAAAGTTGGCCCCAAAATGTGTGTGTACCCTTTAGTGGTGAAATGTTTACATGGTTCGCACACACGAACCGCAACCTAGCTCAACATTGTGGGCCGCCGGTGCACCGCCGTATGAAATTTATTTAACGCAAAATAAACGTGAATAAACGCTCAGCGCCCGCCTGGACCACGACCTGCGCCAACAATAACTTTCGGAATGTCATGTTGGTCAACTTATTCAAAGTCCTTTACTGTAAGCTTTTATTATTATCATTATGGTTTCACTGCTCACTGGCCGTCGACTGCCCATCAAATCTGGTTGTCGAAATTTTATTCGCTTCCCACCAAGCTGAAATTTTAGTATGCATATAAACTTGATAACCACGTAATATTAAGATGGTTTGATGATTGAGACGAAAGGTAACTACAATGGCTCTGGTCATAGTTTACACTTAGGGTCATGGGTTGTTCACTGCATAAATATCTTATGCGTTGATTTGCATTGAAACACTGGACATCTGGAGAGTTATATTATGAACTTCTGAAGTCATAAAATGAGTCCTCATTGGTTCAATTATAAGGCGATTATCACACTGCTCCGCACCAGGTCCCGGAGCACCGGAGCGTGTTTTTTCTTTAGAAACCTCTCAAATTAAGGGTTACTAGGCTGAACTTAATGCCTAATGGCATTCACTGCCAGTCAACCCTAGGCGATGGCGATAATTTGTGGTAGGCATGTAAATAATAACTTAGCTATGCTGAAATAAATCATACGATATAAATATATAATATAATCAATATATTGATATTTATTAATTAATACATGAATATGTTTTATTGCTGAACGAGGTCCATAATCAACGCGTGCTGCAGATCTGGCCGCGTGGTAACGCAGATTTGCGCCTATGCAACGACACGTGGCTCTGTCATCCAGAGCGGAGGTGTGTGATAATCCCCTAGATACAAAAATCTGAATAAATTTAAGGTAGTGGAACTTTAAATCGCTTGAAGGGAGAGTTGATTGAAATAATATGTTGTGTATGTGACTAACACAAACTTGCATTTTACTCCCGTTAAAATTATATTTAACCTGACTTCAAAACACTTCTCTATGTTCCGGGGTCTATTATTTGTTTAGCATTCAATTTATTAAAAAGGGCATCCCGTCAAATCTTTGTTTTATATTACACCAAACTTTGGTATACCGGGCATCTTGTCTAAAAATATTCTGTTGTCAAAAAGAAACAAAAAATCTTCTTACAATACAACTTTAGTGCGACGGCAGATTAAGGACTATTTTTTGGCATGTTGCCTGAAGACGTGGCTTACCTTTTTTGATTGTCACAGTTAAGTGTAAATACGAGTCATTTAGTGATTATGAGGAGTATTTTTAATAATCAATCCATTCTCAACCTACTTTTGGGTAGTCATTATAAAGTTATGGTGGTCTTTCAATCATATAGATTTCGTAAAGATGTTCTTGCAGCGTTGAATAAATCGTTAAAACACGATTGAATAGTATATGTATAATTCCGCAAAATCAAAGAAAAACATTTAGTTATAGCTGTTAGTTTTAATTTAATTGTAATAAAAATATAAGTCTTAGAAAAATCAAGATGGGGAAGTACGTATAGTTTTTTTACTCAAGTCAATAGCCGTTGGCCTATAATAGCAGTTTGAACCTTTGTTGTATCTAGAGCAAGCTCCAGCACTGAGCCACGATCCACCCCGGGGGGCTTAGGACGACCTTGAGAGAAATGCCGACGGTAATCAAGGGCAGAATCGCGGTTAAGAGGCGCGCCTTTCGATGTCTGCCGAGATTCGTGAACGTAGACTATCTACGGGCGTGATGTTTATTTTGCTATTATGACCTTTGTTATCGAGATTCACTATGGATGTAACGTGAACCATAAAAATATTTTTTACTTTTTTTTTTTACGAGAAAGTTTCGCGAGGTGTTTCCGTTTAAGAAGATTAAGCGGTGAAAGAAAACACGTTTTTTCAGTGTCATTAACACTATGAAAAGTAACATTTTTTTATAAGTTGAAGTAACAAACGCGCATGCAGTCCGCCTGATGGTAACTGGTTACTTCCGCCCATGGACATCTGTAAGCAACTGCATATATTACAGCAGTTCCATCTGAAATCGATCACAGATGCGTTGCTACTCTCAAAGACTGAGATGGTCGCCTCATATATAAGTGAACCGGCAACCACACCCTCCCAAAAAAAGCAAGATGTGTTTCACGCTAGAAATAGGTCTGGTGTTGGTACCTCCCCTATCGAACTTCACCGGTTCTACCACCTTTATTACTACTACTTACGGTATTTTGATTCTATCATCACGAAGACCAACAGCATAACACGCTGTTAATTTTATTTGGGTACAGTGATAGGGATTTAACGGGTAGCGTGTTGCTTTTAGAGGCTTATCAACTGAAGCCGGTGTTTACGAGAAGTAGTGAACTACATTCAACCTCGAGGGATTCACTGACGACCTTGAGAGAAATGCAGACGGTACCTAAGGACAATCGCTGTCGTGGGAGGCGCGCTTTGCGATGTCTGCGATGATTTGGATAGTGTAGACGAGATGTTTGCTGTTATTTTGACCTCTTTATGATGGATACAAGGCAATCTTAGTTGCAATAATTCAGTTTGGTTGGATGCTGGAAATTATAGGAGAATATTGAAATCTTGTACTTATATTGCCCATGTTGCATTGGTCTTTTCTATTGATAACATGTGAAGAGTTCCTTAGCATAGCGTTCCAAGTTAGTGTTGAAAAGGAGCATCCGACCAGTAGCAGCAGTACCTTCTGCAGCTGCAAGAATATTGAATACTTGTACAATTATGCTGAAGTTGGGTACAGTACTATGATTTCACTAATAATTCTTTTGATGCAAAATATTTTAATCGACCTTGATATTTAACTCATTGTTATTCGTAGGGTTCACATGTGTATTCCCCACATTTAAATATTTTCAGATGCTAAAAAAATATATGTGAGGGCTGTACTGTACATCATAGTTGTGTTCAGTAGCTCCAAGTTAACACAAGTAATACATACTTAATTTATTTAAAACATGTCGAGTGCACAGATGAATCCGGAAATATATATCGTAGAGGCTATCAAGATATGCTCGTGTACCTTGCATGCAAACACGTTCACGTCGCATTTTTGCATGATCACACTCACCGCGACAGTTCACACAACGAAAGCATGCAATGGAAGACATAATCCGATTCGCATTCCACATTCGATGAGTTGTCTGTCGCGGATAACTTTATCAGCTGAACGCTTAGATTGAGATCGTAAAACATTGAATTGCGTAGTAAATTGCAGTGTTATTAAAATGCCGTATTTTAGACTAGCTCAACGAGACGCTATCAATTATGATAATCATCAGACTTTGACGTTATCGTAAGATATTGCTGAGACTATTTTAAAATTATTAGGTAACGACGTGCTCTTTGGAACCGTTAATGTATCGTTCAAATATTACCAGTACGAGTCGAACCTGTTCTTTTTGAATTAATGAAAGTTATTATAATGTACAGAAATCTTCAATTACCTATATGTATCGTTTATGACAAGTAGGTCACGATCAAATATGTAGTAATGCTGTTGTAATTACACGAAAAATATGTTCAAAATACCCAATTAACTGTGAAATCGTGTTTTTAAGTTCTTTTTTTTACATTTATTTTTATACACTACATTTATGTTTTAAAATGGTTCTATAGTTGATTTACAACATTACGCAGTTGCTATAGGTGCTGCGTTCATCAAAATGTAAGAAGTGTTTTGCTTTGACATTCCAAACCAAACAATCAAAACTCCTCGTTTCAAGAAACATGTAGTTTTTGTAGCATTTCATTCGTTGACAACAAACGTTACGTAAAACGAAACAACCCCGGAGTAAATAGGTACCTTGCAGATTTACATACGTAGATTGGAAGCCGCCGATACATTTTGTACATCGCACTCCGCATTGTACGCCGGCCACTAGATGGTACGGGGTCGGCGGTGTCGACGATGTCGCTAGTGTGTCGCGGCGGTTACGGCCACGACACGGGCAGGTGCAAGCTGCACGTTGCGCCGAGCGGAGGCTGCGGCGGCCCACACCCCGACACCCGCCCACGCCCCACCCCGCGTACGCCATCTTAACAAATCGATAGGATATGACTGTTCTCCAGTTCGCGGGTGAGACTTTTGGGCGCGCATCGAATGACCCCACTTGATTGCGTAACGCTCGGAATAAACAATAAGTTCGAATCCGGAAATCGTTGTCCCCTTGATTTAAGATTGTTACTACATGTAATGTTGCAGAAGCTCATGCGATTTTATATTACAATGTAATCGACAGTAATATATTTCATATTTAAAATTAAACGTTACTCAAAAAGACTAAAGCTTAAGGGCAAAGACGATCTAACAACAACATTCAAAATTATGTACGTACGTCTAAATGGGACGAAAATAATATTTTTGCATGGCGTCCATTTGACGTCCATGGTGCATTAATCGATTACGAATCTATCTATATCACATAATCCACCATAGTTTGGCGACGGGTTGCCAGGGCAACGCAAAATCCGCGCTCTTTTCATAATGCCCCACTATAAACACGGGTTCGAGGCCATATCTTTTCAAATGTCGGAGTACGGGCGTTTTGTAACCTTTTTCATCAGCAAGGAGTATTAATCCAATGATAAAGTAATCCCGGCTGCCTCGTAACCCCCGCGCTGAGCGGTGAAGCCGCGGCCGCGCCGCCGTATCTATTTAAATATTCACGCCCTCTAATGACACGATGTCGACTCACTTTAACAAGATTCTACGGGACGTGCCGTGGACACGACATATGGATCCTTATGCGTCAAGTAACAGGTATCTAAAACGCTCGCGAGCGTTGAAGGGTTAGAAAAATATGTAGAGTTAACGGGTAAACATTAGTATGATGCTTCTTTCCTTTCTTATTTATTAATAGCAACATAAACATGGTAATTGCGCAAAGTATTTTAATGCACCATTTGAAAGTGAGTTGATGCAGAAATATATAATTTAAATTTAAAAAAATAACAAGTATTCGTGAAATTGAATTGTTCTTATAATGAAAATTATAAGCATTCTCATTCATAGTTTATATAACAACTATGAATGAGAGTGCTTATAATTTTCATATACGATACGTAAGTTGAACATGAACATGTTAGACATTACTTAAATAATAATAAAACAATTTTAAACATATTTCGAAACGTATGTAAGCACAAAATATAAATACCGAAGGACCAAAATCTGTGTAAAAAAAATAAAGATTGTATTTGAGGTGCAAAATAAGCAGCCGGGATACCCGAAGAAACGCGTGCGTAAATATCCATACATACATTGTACGCACGAATGTATAAGCCGACCGTACGCTCATTCACCGCTGGCCCGGCGTGCCCACGAGGGTGAATGATGAATGCAAAGTGGGAAACTGATATACTATTAAATTTGTACAGTCTTCAATAATATTCGGTTCATGTTTATACGTAGAATTCAATGAAACGATAAGAAATAAAATGAAAAAATAAATTATTTTAGAAAGATTTTTATTTAATCTATATATATATATAAGGCAATTCCTACTCACTGACTGACATATCAAAGCACAGCCGAAACTACTGCACCTAGAAACT
>DWNE01002885.1:0-17746 GCA_018249875.1 Cecropterus toxeus | reverse complement strand
GTATTCGTGTTTGTGTGTCCATGGCACCCACGACACAGGAGAAAATCCTAGTGTGGGGCTATGAGTGTAGAAAGCGACTTTTTATCACGGCGGTTATGCCGCTATAATTGTGGCCTAATGTTTTCTGAGAATTCGTGACTTGGTACTTCTCTACTCTATACAAATAAAGGCTTTTCTACAAATCTACCATTTACCCTAAATGCGAAAATTTGCGCTCTATATTATTATATAATTATGTATATCCATATGTGATTTTAGACAAATATTATCGCGAAATTGATACATTTTAATGTGCGGTTTTATTTTATTTTATTACTAATATCAGCCAAAAGCAATTAAAATAAAATCGCATATCGGGAGTACCCGTAACATATTAAAAAATATAACAGTCATAAAACTTAGCCACTGGACTGTTATTCAAGTTTTTAGATTATTTACGATTCTGTTCGTTACTGTTTATATTATTGTAGTACGTACAATAAAACCAGCGATATCGTAGAACTAACTGTAAAATTTCTGAGATTTATTCATAAATGATTCTATCATTTTCAAAATTTTCTTTTCGTCATTTAGAGCAAGGTTACCTGTGTCACGCGTGTTATTCGTGTTGTACGTGTAGTTCACTCGTAACTGCCAGTTCTACAAGCATGCGCGCGTGTCAGAAATATGGGAAATTCGACAAAAAAAATCGTTTTAGACCAGAGACTGTCGATATAGGCCTCTTTACAAATCAAGAAATAAATATTACTACTCAAACATTGATGAATGCAATTATTTGTTTGTGTCGCCTGACTAGCGGTAAATCTATCACGCGCGTACCTACTATCTGTCCTTCAGACACGCTGAGGCGGCAATGAGAAAATTCATGTGCCTGTGTGAGGCATGCGTGCGTGCCGTTGACCCGTGCGACAAGAAACGTTCTATCTCGTTGCAGTCTCTTCACAACCCGATAGTATACGAATGAAAGGAAAATTATATATGGAACGATAGGATATAGGTCGCACGTGTATGGCTCTGGAAACGCATCCGGGTTTAAATACGTGACAGGATAAAGGCCGATATAACCCATATAACAGTATCATTAAAATGTTATTTTCAGTGATATCCTTACGATTGACATAATGTCAATGATATCTGATATTTAATATAAGTAAATATATCATTTAGTTATTCATTCAAACACAGTTGACAACGGTACAAGTCTAATTGTATTAATATTATTAGTAAGGAAACAACTAATTGAATATATGCAAATTACATCCTTATAAAAAGGACGGTCATTTCAAGAAATTATAAACGAGACGTAGAATAAAAATCAACACAATAATATTTTCAAAGGAATCTTAACTTTGCCCTGTGCGCCGAAACTTACCGTGTTTCACCAAAGTTCTAAGACCCTGCTCAAAGTACCAGGACTTGAGAAATATGAAGGGAGAATACGCAATAAAAACAATCATAAAAACCGGGAACAAGAGTTGTTGTCTCGAATATTGTTAATATATGTAGTGACATACCTCCCCGTTTTATGGTAGCCTGGTAACTTTAAGTACAGCGGGCGATGTCGTTAAGTTTTACGGTCACGCTTATTTAAATTTATAGCGTAATTTGTTAAAGTGGTTCAATGTTTAAGTTTTTGGCTAAAGAAACAGGTAAATCTCTTTTTTAAGCACAGAAATGCACATAAATGTCAGGTCAATATAAAAAGTACATATCAATAAATGGAGTTAATTAGAAATTTTAAATCCAACTTTTTACACATTTAATGAATATTTCTTATAAAGTGAAAAAAAAAAATGAAAATAAGTGAAGTGGGTCACGACAATTTAAAAAGCTTCTTACAAGTATTTATTGTAATTTTCAATAGGAAATACTTTACTTAAAAAACTTAAGCTTGTGAGCATAATGGTGGGGTACAATGAGCTGAGGGTGCGTCGTGATTATGCGTTGGTGGCGTATATTATTAAATTACTTCGGGGTGCAACTGATAACCCGGCAGTTTTGCAGCGTTTAAATATATGCGTGCCAGATCAGTACGTCTGGCGACGTCGCCGTCCACTGACCGTCGCCGACCAATCTACTGGCTAAGGCTTCCGTTACCAGGGCAATTCAAATCTTAAATGGCTCACAGTACAAGTGATGTTTTTTTTTGCCAGTTGGGTGGATTTCCAAAATTAATATTATTTATCATTTGTTACCTATAATTGTTTTGTTGTTAATAATTAATTGTATACCGTGTTATATGTTACACATACACTATCGCGTTACACTATCGCGTTAGGTTAAGGTCCTGTAATGATAGATGTAACGATATAAATAAATAAATCAAGAAATTAATAAAATTAATTAAACGCTGGCTTTGAAAGAGTCATCGTGTTACGTTTGTTTTGGCGAATCTCATGTTATAGTCCTCATGAAATTCATTAGAAGAAAACTCATTTTATATTTCGCACGTAACTTACCGCGAAGTTAGTATCTTTGAAATTTTAACAAGAAATTTATGAAGCAAATAGCCAATAAGGTAACCTGCCCGAAGCGAATCCGTAGAATATGAAGTTATGAATATTTCCTGTTAAGCAAAAAGCCCGGACTGCGAAATAAAGACTAAACGAAGTTAAATGGTTTAGTAAAAGTTTTATGCTAATGTAGGGCCTCAAAACCAGCGGAAAGAAAGTTAAATAAACCAATATTTTCTAAAGGAAGCACTATAAATTAGTACTACTAAGGGTATAACTTCGTACCAAAATACAACAGTTTAAACCATTATTATGCAGCAAAAATATGTAAGATAATAGGAAGCCCCCATAAGAAACACGTCTTCTTTCGAGTCTTTAAAGTTGCAATATTAACAAACGTTTAAAAGATAGATTAAAAGCTTTTCATAAAAATAAACCTACAAGAAAAAAACTTAAACTATTACTAAATTATTGTTATCTATCCAGTATCCACTTAGATTATAGCTGCAGTTACCCGTATTTACTTACAACGCTTGTATTCTATAAAGCTTTAAAATTGCGTGTGTGCCTATATGTATGCGTTACAGGTATATGTATGTCTATATATGTGTGTGTGTGTGTGAGTGGAAGACTGTGTGTAAGAGTGTGTTATGTATATTTGCATTTGCATCTCCATTTTGATCCTTTTAAAAGTATGCTTGTACATCACCCGCTAGTTGTGAGACCGCATCGGCTAATACCCCACGGTTCGCTCCGGCATAATATGATTATTAGTTTATGAGTTAGGCGCGTGACGCACCGACGGACAGCGCCTGTTACACGGTTTATTGGAAATTTTCCACCAAATAAACTTGTCTGCGCTCTTTATATACAATATTGCGTTGGATACTTCTTTAGCTCATTAAGAACTTTGCACGAAGACATAATCCAGTCTTAACTCATTATTATCTGTTAATCTTTTGATACAAAGTGAGAGTTTAAAATGATATTAAGGTATAATATCCTTAAAGATTATGAATTAATGATAATAAGGAGTCTCCTTTCCAATACAAATAAATTTCCAATAACACATTATTTATAGATAGTAAATAGTTTCAACATAATCCTCTGCACTATCTACATAAATATTTAGCCTTGATCTTTTTAGTACTTTACTCGTTCGTAGATCTTTTAAACATTTTCCACGAAAATAAAGCTTAAATTATATTTTAAATCGAAAAGTAAAATTTGAACATTGAAATCAGTTCAATCATATTTTTTTCTAATATTGTTAATACAGCCCTAACTCCTTGCCTTTCATCCCTTAATTAACTTTTATCAGCAGAAAGTTCGATATGTAATCTGTAAAGGTTAAACAAAATAAGTAATTTATCAATATAAAAGTTGGCTTGGTATCAAGCTCATAAAAATGACGCAGACTTGATTGGCGTCATTGGAGCAAAAAATATATTGTAACAAGTAAGATAACATTACGATATCAGTTTATAAGAGGAGCAAGTGAGAATAGCTTAGTCTTAGAAACTAGAGACTAGTATTCCGATATAAAACTTCAGAAATGATTATAAATACATTTGCCATATTATTAATAAGCTTTCAAGTCGTCATCTTTACATGTTACGTAAAGATTCAAATTTTACAGTAAAGATTCTGATTTCCTTTTTACGTAAAGGTTAAATACAAATATGTAGACAAATGATGTTTACAGAAATAAACAACTAACGTTTATACCCAACATTCCTTACACCAGTTCTTGATGACGTCATCAGTACCGTCAGTAGCGCTAAGGTGAGTACCCAGATACTTAAAAGCATACATACATAAAAGTAATCTAAATTAATAATTTAGACGCCTGTCTGACAAGAAAGTGAACGAAACAGTGTATAATTGCGATATTAATACGGAAAACTAAAATCATAAAAACGTCTGCAGTTGGCAGATACGATAGACATGTTGTATTTTGTTGTATATACCTCCGCCATGAATAACGGCATAATTAATGGCGGCTCACATAATCAATCAAGTCTTCCACTCGATTTGCCGACTTGATCATATGACGCGGCAAAATGGCTGAGTAATACAGAAAAGGAATGTTCATACAAGAAGTATATTTATTTTCGCAATTACTTAAAATGTTTTCGTAAAATATACATATGATAAGGCGCTTATTATATCCATAAAACATACGTGTCAACAATTACGCTTTCTTTAATATTTATTATGTGTAACAACTATATCCAATAGTAAGACATTGATTCACAGACAAAATTTTAAGTTATTAATTAAATGCCTTCTGTAATTTAACCTATCCATCATCACTTAGATTAGAAGGTTAATATCTAAATTCTAAACTCTTCTAATAGTTAGACGATACAAGGCAAGCACCGCTACAACAACAAAAGGCCTAGCGTACACATACCACTTTTAGTCGAACAACTGTTTTGTTGTACTCTTAAAGTACATAAGCGCATAGAACTCATACTCATATACTAAAATAGTTGCACGAATAATAAAAAATTAAAAAAAAACCGATTGATTGTGTTTTGATGAAAAAGTCTTACAACTATCGTCCGACAGTTTAATGTTTAATTCGACTAAACAATCGATTCTCATCTATTCCGCGACGTCTGGTTTATAGCCAAAACAACTAATAAATAAATCGATAGTGACTGGATTAACTTTATGCGCATTAACGTCCACTACACGGTTTGGTCGTTATGAAACCGTAATAGCATACAACAGTACTAAACTATTTGACTAATATAACAATTACACAAATGCGGTAGACCTAAGGTCTTCGTGTTAACAATGAAGACTCACATTAAAACATGGTAATTGACAACATACGTGTAATATCTCAGCGACGGGACAATTAACGGCGACCGCCATCATCCATCACGCGGCTTCCGCTCGATTTACCAACTTGATCAGATGACGCGGCAATATGGCGGAACGGATATCCTTGTCCGGGTGACGTAAAATCGCTTTTTGTAATTCAGAACGTGTCTAAAATGTTGAAACGAATATTATATCAGTTTTAGTGTTAAGTTTCAGTTTTATAGTATTAATACTAAAATTGATATTATGTTCGTTCCTTACACTACAGACTTCAGATAGAACTGCTGTTGACTATGAAGTTGCCTACAAGTGTCACTGGGAGGCATTAACCACTTACTATCAGATGGACTCTTTTGTTTCAATGTTATATAAAATAAGATACAAATTTCTGTCGGTAATGCATCAAGGAAATATATCGAAAAATATATCGCATATTACATGTCGCTCATTTGGTAGTTCTGAATCATGTTAATGAAATATAAATAATTATATAAATATTCAAATAGGTTTATTTATTTCGGAACCACCTTTACACAGGGTAAGAAAAAAATCGAGCACATAATAACTCATGTAACACTGGTCCGATTAACATGAAATTTTCCATGGATGTAGCTTATCACTTGTCAGTCTATAGGTTACTTTTGATTTCATTTTTATTTGCTATTTACTTCACTGCATTCTTTGGTTCTACACATTCCCATATCTCCGTTTTTAACTAAAAGGAATACTTAAAATAACAAAACTCTGATGGCATATACGAGGTTAATATTTAATTTTCTATCCGGAAGGTCCTTATCATTTTTCATGTACCTGCAACGGTTAGCGACTAAAAACAATTTTTTGTCACGTAACGAAATACGGGTATTTCAGCTAGTATATATATTGTATATTATAGTATATATACCTACGCCTATGACTCTGTGTAGACAATGTGACAAAAAAATATTATGAATCTCATATAAATATTCCACGTTAAGTGAGTGAAATGGCCGTTTTTCCTAATTCTTCGTTCGTTATTCGTTAACTCTTTGAGCACAATAGGTACTAATATTATATAGCAGTAGAGTTTGTTTGGTTGAATGCGTTAATCTCAAGAACTACTGGTTCGAATTGAAAAAAATATTTTTGTATTGAATAGTACATTTATTGAGGAAGGCTATAGTCTATATAATATATATGTTTATTTGTTCCCTCTTACGTAGTAGCGGGTGAAACTGCATGCCACAGCTAGTCCTAATATAAAGCTTGATGCATTAATTAAATTGATGTAACGGTACCAACATAATATATATGTTAGAACGGCTTATAATTATGTTGCATTATAATTTACTAATAATAGAATCTTCTCCGAACCCGAACAATCAGCCAATACAAAGGCGATTAATTGGTTAGTTGTATAATTATGTATGTAAGATGTCCACTGGGTGTGTAATTACACCACGTGTGACGTAGGTGTGATCACAGGCGTACGACTGACGCATATGTTTAATCAGGCAGGTATAATTTAACTTTACATTTAAATAAAGTATGGAATACTACAATCGAAATTGGATTAGCGGCCAATGCTCATAACTTCTTTTTTTATCAGATTAAAGTAGCAAACGAGCATGCAGTCCATCTGATGGTGCTCACTGTCACCCATGGACATCTGTAACGAACGTTATATACTACAGAGGTCCTATCTGAAGTCTATAACAAGTGCGATCCTATTTCTGAAGACAGAATTAGTCGCCTTTCATATATGTGAGCTGGCAACTACACGTTCCAACGAAACGCAAAAACTGCTTCAGGCTAGAATTAGGTATGGCAGTAGTACCTCCCCAGCCGAATCAAACTTGTTAAACACCAAAACAATTATCGTACTAAACTTTTCACAACACTACTCGAATTAAAACGTGTTCAAGTTTGAAAGGCCTTGGTTATAAGTAAAATGAAAAAAGATATAACACGGTAGACCACATTTTGTATTGCTACGCGGGAAGCTCCCGCGATATTCTCGCTACAAATACTAACTTTTCATTAAAAACGTTACGCGTGTCGCATCTTTGTGTTAAGTTTTACAATTGTTTTTTTTTTTTGCTTTCTACTTATCTGAGTAAGTAGAAAGCAAAAAAAAATAACTTGTATTATATATCTATCTATTGTTTTACCCAACTGCGTCAATAGAATGATTTATTTCGAGTGTAGATGTACATGTCCACTTTTTAGCACTTGCTACAGTCCAAATGGTGTGACCGATTGTGACATATGACAATCATTAGAATCGTTTTAATTTTCAGAGTGACATAGGCTGTATAATTTAAGTAAAAGGGGAAAAGGGGGGAATGGGACGACATTTATTATTATCATGACAATATCGGTATGAAATGAAAGTTTGTAAATACTTATGTTAGTTACTTATGTAGGTTACCTCCATTATATTTTTTGTTACCGTTTTGACGAAAACTTATAAAGAATGTTAAATTAAATATATTATTATAAACACAAAAATCGACTGCTTCAAAACCAATTAATCGTTTATAAAAGTCGGGTTTATTGTTTTAATATTGTAACAATGTCATTTGTTATCAAACTGAAGTCGCAAATGAGCATGCAATTCATCTGATGTCAATTGGACCCTGCCTCCCATGGACATCTGTTTCAATTTCGCGTAAAACATTTCTATCCGGAGTCAATTATAGATGCGTTGCCACTCGTAAAGACTAAGGTAATCGCCTCGAATTAAAGTTAGTTTGTAAAGTAAAGCAAACTGGTTTACACCCTGCACCTAATATCTGCAATGTTTTCATATATTCCTGCTATCGACGAACAAATAAAACTTTAGATTACTGTTCTAGGTCTGGGTGTTTGTGAATTCGTCTTTTTGTGTCCATGGTACCCACGACGCAGGAGAAAATCCTTCAGTGAGGCTATAAGTGTAGAAAGCGTTTTATTTTTATACATACCTATCAGTAGTACGTAGTACTTATTCATAGTAATAAATGCTTGGTTAGATGAGTTCGAAAAGGTTCACAGAGGTTCGTGGAATTTCGTACACAATAATTTCAGCGTTGTTTGAGATGTACTATAATTGGATTATTTCGCCCCCTCCCTCGCCACCGATCCGGTGCTCGGCGGATGCATCCATTTGCATACGTCGGGTTGTCAGCTCCTGATTGTTAATTACATTTAAAATAAGCCGAGAATTCGTTTCCATATGAAATTGGATTCTTTGGTATAATGTCCAATAGTATATTTGTGGCTTCTTTATAATAATTATATTAAAAGCGATGGCACCATCTCACGCTGTGACATTGATGTAATTGAAAAGTTAAAAAAACTTTCACATTCTTCATGGTGAAATTTCTGTAATAGAGACGTTTTTATTAGATTGAAGCAGTAAATGAGCATGCAGTTCACTTGATAATCAATGCTACCCATGGACATCTGAACCAATTCCATGTAGAATAGAGGTATCTACCGGCGTTCATAGATGTGTAAATTGAAATATCTTGAACAAGCATGTCTCCCTTCAGAGCAGAACACAAGCGCTTTACAATGCTTTTTGGCAGAAGGGTTAGCAATGGTTCCTCCGGAACCGACGAAGTGTTCTTCCACCTTCAAGTTTTTTAATACTTATACTCTTTATTACGCAGGTACCACCAACCAACAACAGAATCGCGCAGCCATGTTTCTCAACATGACGTTTAATGATACCTAAAGGTTTGTGCCATCTACATTACCTTCCAGCTTATCTAATTGTAATTCACAGCGCAAAGCATCGTTTGTATCTGATAAAGCACAACGTAAGATATCCGTGCCACTTTCGTATTCCATAGGTTACGTTAAATATTTATTACGAGCTCACATTCGTAGTTACGATGCTGTATTCTCACACGTGGTTCTTCAAATGTTGTATGGATATCTTAAATATTTCCGGGATAAGTATCCTATGTCACTCGCGGTGTAGTCTTCTGCCTGTAGATAAATTTTATCATTATTATTGGTCTATTGTCTATTTGTTGAATACAAGTCTACTCTCCGGAATAGAAAAGTGTATTGCTTGACCTGATTTTTGTAGTTCTTTAAAAATATATTACACATGTATAAGGGTTTCGTTACATTGTGTCATCAAACTAAATTGTAGATATTTTTTATATTTAAGATTGTTCATCCCCATAGCTTGTTTAGAAAATTAATTTACAAAAATCCTATTCCGTGCTTTCGTACGTTGTATGAGAAATGCCTGTATTTAACGTTTGTGTGAATCTGCAAAGAAGAGTCGCAACGCAATGTAGAGATGCACGCAATGTAATCTGACAGTTTAATAAAAAGAATTTCATGAAACTTACAATGTGTTTTTATGAAAAAAAAGTTTTTAATATCGTAATTTTTCTATTCGTATTTTTTTAGAATGCTCTTTTATTTTATACCCACGTCATGGGTGCATCAAAAATATTTGGAATAGGAATTGAGGCATCCGCTATATTGATTTTAGAATCACTAAGCTTATTTTACATTTTTTCAAAATCATACGTAACTTCAACAAATTTCGGATTTACCGGTTAACTACTTAATTCAGTCAATATATGCGGGTTATAACCAAGCGCAGGTTATGACTTCGAGTCATAAGGGAAGTAAAATAAGCTGGTAAAATAGCTCAAAGACCTACTCTTAGAAATCTACTACACCCGTTTTCCGTTAAATAAATGAATATACATGATGGAGAAGTATTTAAGACTTGCGCATCTGATAGTCGGCACACGTCCATGTTATTTACGAGCCGCCGGTGCATTCGCGTGATAAACGATACCTAGGAGATAGAAATGTAAAAAATGATAAAGGGACATGCTTAGTATATAACTTGCATAGAAATAATTTACGGTTTATTAGCTGTAAGGGTGGACGAAATCTTTGTGGTCCGACTCCGGAAGCACCACCACGCCTATTACCCGACTGCGTCAGAAGGAGGGTGATATTTTTCGAGTTTACAGAGTGACATAGGCACATAAATTTTAAAAATGGCGCCTGGAAATAAAGGAAAAAGGGGGGAGGAGGACTACTTCTTTTACGATTACGAAAATATGAGTATCAAAGGAAAGCTAGTAAATAGACCAATCTATATATTATACTTAATACTATTACTTGACTATTCTGTCAAAAAAATTAAATATAAGCTACTAACTAAATATAAGCGTTTAATGAAATATATTTCGTCTTAAGCAGTCGGTTTCTTTGTTTTAATGTTTTTAATGATTTTACTAGTTTCTGCTTAATAACAGCAGTGTTATGCGCAGTGTTCTGCGCATGTGGTGTGGTAAGGGAGATATATCCGAGGCGTTCTAACTTAGTACTCAAGGGTAGCAACGCATTTGTGGCTAACTTCGTATAAGACTCGGGTTAGATCTTATCTGGGTTTGATTACAGATGTCCATGGGCGGCAGTGGTCACTTACTGGACTGCATGCTCGTTTGCTACTTACATGTTATAAAAAACAGACCGAAGTATTGCTTGTTAGTATAGGAGACTGAGACTCACTTTTTGTCGTTGCAGCAAGTTAGTTTTTTTTATAATCATAATCATTTATTTGCTATTCAGTTACTATGTACGAAAAATGTTTAAGAAAGGTTGGCCTGCTGATTTGTCATTTAAACTAATTGGCTAAGACTTTACTGTAGTATGGTATGATAAACAAGCTTATTCTATGGTTGCATATGAATGTATAAATACTCATTAAAGAAACTCTCCACAACACAGGTTGAGGATATTGGAAGGAAAGTAAAATTGAAAATAACTCTTTTATTCGTATCATTTTAGGAAATAAATAGCAATTCTCAAAAATGACTTAACACTTAGTATGTTGAAGTACGCACATATGGTATCAAAATTTTACGACCTCGTATTCTAACGACCTAAATTCCTGACTTCTCGCGTAATTCAACGAATTTTACACCTAAAATCCGACAGACTCGTTCACCGCTAGTGATTTTATGCTTCGAATAGCCTTAACTGCATGCAGAACCGAATATTATGCCGTTTCTATCTTACTGGCTATTTCCGGCGCTTGTCAACCGGATTTATTGCAAAATTTCAAAATCAAGAATCATTGCGGTAATACCATCAAACATGGTATATATAACGTCGCGAACCCTATTATGAAACCATACAATTGCAAGATTTTAATCAAATTTAAGTAGCAAACGCTTACATTATTATATATCCGCGTATTGTGAGAATTAGATGACACACATGTAAATTGTTTAGATTTCAAACGATGTTATTAGCAGTGAAAAGTAAAGCTAGTGCTTAAACAGTTACTGAAACTTTAATATCCCTGATCTCGTCGCCGATTACTCTTTATCTACTAACTGTAAGTCTCGCGAGGTGGTAAAACAAGTGTAGTTCGTCCAGGGACCGCCTACCACCACACCTATTTCTAGCGTGAAGCAGTTCTCGCAGCAATAGCCGACTCATTTTCATATAAAGCGACCATCTGAGTCCTCGGGAGTAGCAACACATCTGTAAGTATCTGATGGAATCCCTGTTCTATATGAAGTCCATGTCTCCAAATATCCAAGGGCGTTAGTGACCACTTACAATCAGGTGGACTGCATGCTCGTTTGCCACTTCAATGTTATAAAAGAAATGATCTCACAGCAATTATCTACGCAGAAACATCAATCAGCTGTTAAATGAAGTATTGGCGCAGTAGCGGTTATTGAAAACCTTAAATGAGTTTCCCTTAGCCGCATAAATCACTATTTTGTACATCAAACTAAGGACTTAATTAACAGATTGATGTCGGCAACGTTAGCCAACTTAAACTGCAAGCTAACTTTAATCAAGGCAAAGTATGCGAATTTAAACCTATTAATAATTGTAAGTAATTTTCAGCTATAGAATATAAAACAGAACTCTTCATATTTAAGTATAATTTGCAGTGCACGAGCAGTCACGAAGAGTATAAACGATATATACGATAGCCTAATGTTTCGGCCTCCCGATCAAAGATCCGGGGTTGGAATTCAACGCACCACTGACTTTTCAAGTAATTAATTATCTCTGCGTAACATAAATAAGTGTAGGAAAACATCATGATTTAACCTGCATACCTGAGCATATCCTGCATATCTACAAAAGGAGGCCTTAAAGATGTCTGAAGTCTACCAAGTCGCACTTGGCCAGAGCGGTAGACTATGGCTTAAAACTCGGTGGCTCTGAAAACCTGTCACTTTTTCAAGTTTTTGACAATCATATTATTTTTCTACACAAATAATATATAACAACCCTCGAGACGATAATTAATTCAGGTTTCTCTTCTGTTTGTTTGTGTTGTCTTGTTGTATTTGTAAGTACCTTCCATTCTAAGCTATAAGATTAAAAATAATTATATTCCTTTATATTGACCTCTTTTAAGTAGAAAACAAGTAAACTAGTCACCAGGTAATATGGATTCCGCTCATGTTCCTTTCTTAAACAACACTCTATAAACTCCTGAAACTCAATAAAATGCAAATGAGACCCGAATTCACTTGCCCCAAGGATGAAGATCTAAGTACCCAGAGTTTGAAAACAACTACTTATAAGAAAACCTCAGAATGAAACATAAAGATGACGCCTTCCACTCTAGTAAATGACTGAAGGTAGTAGTAAGTTCCGTGAACGTTGCAAATGTTTTTTTAAATGTTAATGTCGAATTATGTTTGTTTTATGTTTGGCATATTTTTATTATTAGAAATAAATATAGTATAAACCGGTTAAGGAAAGCCGGGATTCGCTGGTATATTTATGTACCTTCGTAAAAATTATGTATAGTTGTATGCTAAGTAACGTACTAAGAATTTTATTAGTCGCGTAGACTTTACAACAAATATTCAATTTGCTTGAAAATATATTTTTTCTTAGGTCATATTATGTTTATAATCCAAATATTGTATATAGAACAAGGGTTCTAGGTGAAGTCACAGATGCGTGGTCAGTTCTGAGGATTAAAAAGGTCGCTACATATGTACCTAAGTTCGACGTCATCCACACGTTTCCATCTAAACATCATCCACACATTGCGCATTGGTCCTGGAAACCATTCTGATTATTTCAAATTTAAAATGTGTTATGTAACCCATTACCCATTTTGTGTTAAGAACTTGATTGGAGCTGTGACCTCTCTTATGTCCCTCTACTCATGGCCATCTTAGACTATGCTGAGGCCCTTAGGCACACAAGAATTTGAGGCCCTTTTAGAATCAATAGAAATCAAATTATACATTTTTTTCACTATGATCTGATTTATTAAAACTGATTCCAGTTTCTCAGATCAGATTCAGATTCTGTAATTAAATGTGAGAGAAATAATCGGTCCTTCGGGGCCCTCTGAGGATGGGGGCCCTGGGCACTGGCCCCGTGTGCCCTTATGGAAAAGACGGTATTGTACATACTACATAGGTACCTAATTATAGTTTTTATTTCCGCTTATAGCAACGTAAATCTCTTTTGTATAGCGAATATAATTAATTAAAATATTGAACTTATCGGTGTATTCGTGCATAAAACGGAAGTTGTGCACAATTGGTATAAAAAATAATATTTACTTTTATATGTTCTGGTAAATAATTTAAAATCTATGACCAGCTAGTATAACTTCTATCATGTCTATCATTGCGTATATGTACGCAAACTGACATTTTATTTTTACTTCATTAAGCCACTTTTTTCTGCCAAAATAATGTATTATATACTCTCGTGTTACATGTAAGGTTCGGACGGAATCATCATGAAAAACCAACAAAAGTGGTGTAAGAGCGAACGAGGAAATGTAACAGGAGTATGTGGCAGGCTCTAACATACCCAGTAACAAAATTGACTATACAACTTGTTTCTGAAAGAGTATTATATATATATAGGCAACAATATTAACTAAATAAAATAACTAAAAGTCTTAAGAACATCTAAGGCACTGCCTTAAATGCTATATTTAAGGCATTAAACTGCACCAATTTTAACTCTAGTTGAGCAAAAATCAGTGCCGTTTTTGCAAAAAAAAAAAATACGAATTACTTATTTTTCATAAACTATTAAATTTTAATTCTTTCAGAATATAACTACAACATAATTCAGTGTAATGTTAAATTCAGCAAAGTTTTTTTATGTCCTTTATACCATTGTAACGTGCAATGCAACGTTAACGTGTAATTTATTCTGATACAGAATAGCACATACTAAAAAAAACAAACACGGAAAAGTGGATGAATCGATGAACATGCGAACGGAAGATTTCTGTACCTACATTAAAAAAAAAAACAATTTATTACGTGTCTATCAATTTTGAAGCAAATACATAAATTGTTTTTAAGAGCTAACGTCGAATGTGGGAATTAATGCGCATTAATATTTACCATAGTAATATTATATCGCCAAATTCAACAAAGACGTTATTGAGAATAAGGATATTCCTTTGATGTTACATAATACGTGGATATTATGAAAGGAGCCAATTAGAGCTTATGGATAGCGTCCGCAGCTGAAAGGCTGACGGACTCAATACAGGTGAGGTCCTAATTACTGACGGAATCACACTGTGTTCGGTGCTCATTGGATCATCAGGGATTATCCGTATTGAGTTATCCGGTATATTTACCCGTGAAACATTGACTACCTACTATGGTGCAGTCCATAAGCGTGTAAATGGAAGGTTTAGGAAATCCGGGTCCCCTTTACCATAGGCGATATTTTAAATACAAAAGAAAACTAGTAACATCGTTAAAAGCAAAAACAAAAATCCCGACTGCTTCAAACGAAATTTTTGTTCATAATCATATACTTATATTTAATTTAACCAGTATATGCTTATCACAATAGTCAAGTAAAAGTATTACAATATATATATTTTTAAAATGTTTCATTCACTAGCTTTCATTTAATACCCATATTGTTGTAATAGTATAAAAAATCGTTCCTTCCCCTCTTTTTCCTCTATTTGCAGACGCTATTTTAAAAATTATATAGCCTATGTCACTACGCAAACTGAGACGATTTTAATGATATGTCATACGTCACGATCCGTCAAACCGTTTGGCCTGTAGCACGTGCCATAGAAATTAACATACATACAAACAAATATACATACATATATATGTTCGAAAAATATTTCCCCTTCTTCTGACGCAGTCGGGTAAAAATCAAACACTTCTTAAGGATTTTTTTGTGTTTTGTTGACAAATTTTGGTATCTACCTATTCCGACTACCCTCCTCGCCCTTTGTATAGGGTGAAAAAATATATAAAGAAATCCTCTTACGAAACCTTTAGAATTTGAAAAGAATATCTATTAGGAAAACATTCTTTGCCCAAGGGAAAGGTCCTTGCAATCTTTCATCACTTGAATTCTAAAATTAACTAAAATTAATGAGAGTGAGAATAAATAATCTTTTTAATGCTTATATGTAAGTAAATAGATCCGGAAACAGTATGCATTAAAATGAAACACGTATATATGTTTCGAAAGAGTTATAGAAGAAGTACCTATCTGAAATTTATTGAAATTGAACTAACTGAATACTATAGTCTATGTTTATTAACCTATTAAACATAGACTATAGTATTAATAGGAGTTGTTTGTGGATTGTTGCCTTTAGAAATTGTGCATTTTACAAAACACATTTTAGGAAAAAAAAATCAACTCACCTTATGTGGAAAGACAAATAGTATGTAAGTTTAATTGCACCAATTTATATTATTGTTATTTCACTGAAATCTACGATTGAAAAAAAAAACACTTTTAATTTTATTTATTCATCAACTGTAAAAACATGAATGTGATAATGAATATTGTACGGTTTCGGATGAATTTACAAATTACACGCCTTTGAATCTCTACACGGGCGATGGAGAGATAAAATCACGCCCACGTGTAGGTATTGCTGAATAAACGAACGTACATCAAAAAATAGGTAGCAACCCATGTCGATTCGTCAAAACGTAATCGACAATACGGAGCAAAATGGAGCCGAGATTAAAAAACTCGGGAACGTCGAGCGACTTGTCATTCGGAAACCGACGGGAGTAATTCCCCCACAAATATTAACTGAGCCAGTTTGGACTGCTCAACGCTGTTCTGAATTTTAAATTGAAACAGTTGTTATGTTGTTTCTTTTTAAATACTATGAACATTTAAATGAACGAACAACTTATTAATTTCGACAGTGGTTAAAATTACATCTACGTAACACAGATTTCAAAATAAACAATCACAATGTGAAACGCCTCAATTAAAATAGATAAGATTAAAATAAAAAAAAAAACAAGTTTTTATTACAATGCACTGAAAAGAAAAAAATAAATTTTACAGTGTGGGTGGGTTGTATGAAAATATGTAATCTTGCATTTTTTTAATGTCGGCTATCTTGGATGAGAATTTTTTTCGTTGTGTATTAAATTCTACAAATTAAGCTCTCTCATGTGATACCCATATTGAGTGGGTTGACCGAAAAATATGTAATCTTCCATTATTTACCCACCCACCAATCTATATCTCTTCCAATCCAACTACAATCCACATTGCATTGTAGTTGCACATTGCATTACAGTATGCATGTATCTTCCAGTTGGGAGGATAAACTGACTTACAGAGGACAGAGAACATGGACAAATTTAAAAGTCCAGTAGTGGGACGGATTAAAGTTCCACATTTTTATCCTAGTTTTACCATAAAACTCGGCGAAATGCCAGAGAAGTCATTCAGGAATCTGCATGTATACATATGAATATTAACCGAACAGTTCGGACCATTCAATGCTTGTTCCAAACTACAAACGAGTTGCCAGTTTGTTTGGTAAAACATGCAATAGTACCATCGTTTTATATTTACAAGTTTGAAAACGAATAGTTTTACAAAACGGGGTCAATGTTTAGAAATTAAATTACCTATAGAAGCAGGGGAAAAAGAGAAAAAAATACAGACGAATTGAGAACCTCCTCCTTTTTGGAAGTCGGTTAATGAAAGAAATATAGCAACTGTCTGCTTTTAAAAACGAGCATGCAGCCCACCTGTTGGTAATTGGTTGCTGTCAACCATGGACATCTGTAAGCAACTTCATATAGAACAGTGATTCTATCTGAAGTCGATCACAGATGCGTTGCTACTCTCGATGACTAAGACGGTCGCCTCATATAAGGGGCCGTTCATTAATCACGTGATGTTTTTTTTGGCAATTTTTGACCCCCTCTCCCGTTGGTGAGGAGAGGTGAGGTATTTTTTCGTACCTACAAGAATCTTATTTTTTTTTAATATTTATGAAATACAAGCTATAAGTATTATCTAATTTTATTATAGAAAATTAAAATTTATAATAACGTCTAAAGGTAGACAGCAAGGTTTGACTGACATAAACACAACATACTGGAGCTAGCCTTTCATTGCCCATGCAATGAACAAGATGGTTAAAAAAAAAAAACAAAGTATTACAAAGAAAAAAGACAAACCCG
>DWNE01002884.1:0-17748 GCA_018249875.1 Cecropterus toxeus | reverse complement strand
TAGATTCGGTTGCAATACACTAAGTTACGATCTTATTTCATTTCAAAGTTTCAATAAATATATGCTAATAGTTTCGTTTAATTCCAATTCCAATGTTCGTTAAGCGTATTCAGTGATATGATAAACAACGTAGCATATAATAAACTCGATAGATTTTGCACGTAATTCATTTTAAACAGATTGCTTTAATATTAAGCCAAATGGAAAAAATAATAGATTCACAAATAAACGTAATGAATCAAGAAAATTCCGGAAAAAGCTTATGCGTAAGTGTAACCTTGTATATAAATCCTATTATATTACCAAGAATTTAATAACCCGTATGACTATTATTCAAACATAATATATAATTTAATATTCTTCATCGTGAAAAGTAATTGTTTCCCACTAAACCGACAAATTACAAATTATAGAAGGTATTAAAATCACAATGATAATATATGATAATATAGTAAACTTCTTCTTTCACGTATATTTTTGTAGTCTAATCAACAACCCGCGTGGCCGAATATGAATGATGAGTTTAGATTTCTGTTCTGGGTCGGGGTGTTTGCGTATTCGGGTTTGTGTGTCCATGGCACCCACGACACAGGAGAAAATCCTAGTGTGGGGCTATGAAAGCGTAATTTTTAAAACAAAAAAAGAAAATAATAATAATAAGGTCTGAAATCAAAATTTTGACACTAAATTTTGCATTTTGAATATATTGTAATTCTAATGATACATAAACGATCTGTAAAGGTTTTCATGTGGGCAGCCCCGGCAAGGGTTGAAAAAAATATTTCAAAATGGTGTTGTCGCAATTACTCTTAAACGGTGAAAATTACACAAGAAAGTTAATTTTAATCGAGGGAAAAAAGTCATTGAACCTTTTCTATGTAAAATTTTAATCTCTTCACATCTTCATTGCAACGTTATTGCCAAATTTTTACTTTTTTCGAGTAATTGCGTAAACACAATTTTGTCTATTTTTTTAACCATTGCCGGGGGTTGCTGACACAAAAATCTTTACACGTCGTTTTTTATCATTAGAACTACATTATAACAAAAATGAAAAGTTGAGTGTTAAATTTTGATTTCAGATCTTATTTGATTTAGTCCAATCCTATTTTTGTACATTATCAAAATTTGTGTAGCCAAATAAAATTGACTAAGGAATTGAAACTCACAAACTGAATTGTCGATAGATAGTAAGTGGTCGTGTCGTTGAATTCCCTTTCGCTAGATGGCGCTACTTACATCTAGGAGCTAGCCGGACGGCCGCCAGGGCCCAGGCTACTGATTGCTGAGCAAGGGACAGCACTTTGTCGACCACATATGAAACTATGTAACACTAGGATGACGACCCGTGTGGCGGAGCGGTTACCATACCGGTCTGAGACAGACACCGTGGGCCCCGGGTTCGATTCCCGGCCAGACAGAAATATGAATTATAAGTTTAGGTTTCTGTTCTGAGTCTGGGTGTTTGTGTATTCGTCTTTGAGTGTCCATGGCACCCATGGCAGAGGAGAAAATCCTAGTGTGGGGCTATGAGTGTAGAAAGCGTGTTAAAAAAAATCCAGCCACGTTGCCGACTCTACTTCCAGCGCGACAGCCATTGCCCGATATCTACTACAAAGTCACTATTGTATCTGATCCAGTGACGCCCTCAACTTCTTTTGTTTAAGCCTGATAGCCATTGAAGGACATAATGATCCGACAGGCTTTACCAATTTAGATAACTGTTTCGACACCTTAACTTTATGTAAGCTTATAATGGTTAGAACATCTTTATTTATCTTATATAATTCCTATATTATATATCTTATATTATTCCTGATTAGCATCTAGAGAAAAACATAAAAGTAGAGTTGTAACCAAAAACAGAAACTTTAAATGCAATTACTTGTAAAGTCATACAAACCACGGTAGGTAAATTCTTGCCTAGCTCTACCATTATGTAAAAGGGTATTCCCAGACGCTTTTAGTATGTTCCGCAATAAGTACGTAGTAGGTACTTATGTATCGACTATCTGATTCTCCGCTTTTGTGACTAACTAGTACAGTTCATATAAAACAATGATATATTGCTAAACATCAGGCAAATTCACACACACATAAATATTATATATTGTTAAACATTAAGCAAATGCACACAAAGCATCATTGCTAAGAGCTGTCTGTAGGTGCAGATATGTATCCCTGATCGCCCGTCTAAAAGACACATTCAACATTTAGAACATATGAAGGATACGTTATAGTCTAAATAATAATAGAAAATTAAAAATGACGAAAATTAATGAATGACGACCCGTGTGGCGGAGCGGTCATTATACCGGTCTGATACGCAGTGGGTCCCGCGTTCCATCTCCGGCCATCCGTCCATGGCATCCACGACACCGGAGAAAACCCTAATGTGGGCTATGGGCGTAGAAAGCGTTTATGTTTAATGTAACTTTATAAAAATTCAAAGTTTCAGCAGGCGCAAAATTATAATCAATGCATTTTGCGTTGAAATCATGATGATGCGACAACATGGTATTAATACGAAACTGAATGCTCATGAATTTAAAAATGTTAATTATTACAGATTTTATAACTTACACTGATTTATAAATAAGTGTACCTACATATAGGTTCCCAATTTCATAATTTATACTTAGCTTACTTACCATTTCATAGATTCTTAACAATTCGTATTATTGACATCTGTCATAATGTTGTTAAAGTAATGTTGTAAAATTAATAAACATTTCGACATTTTTTTACTTATGAGGCCAAGGTCTGTTTACACGAACTTGCCTAAATATCGACCGTAAATGAAATAAGGACCGGTTGGCCATAATCTTTGCAAGGATTCTCCTGCCGCCCATTGAAGAACCTGAAAGACTGGTTTGTACTCAGCATTAAGAACGTGCTGCTGTAGACCAGTTTTAGCCTCTAGAACTAGGTATTATTAGATGTAATTCTACTTTAAGAAGTCTTTGACATTCGTATTTTTAAAATAAATGTCATGTGTTTTGTTATGCTTTCTATTTTAGTTCACAAGAAATGTTTTATTTAGATAGTTCTAATCATTTCTGAATCGTGTTGCGCTGCAAATGTCACATAATGCGTTAAATATAGATATAACTAATATATACAATGTAAGGTGAGTCTTGAATAACACTACGTTGTTGGTTGTTAAAAAAATAGTTGTTCAACTTCAAATGAGATCAAATATGATCTCATTAAACTTGGACAACCATTTATGTATTTCTGATATAGGTATATCAAAAAAGCTTGGAATGTAAATATTGAAATGCCTATTTGTAGAAAACTCGTATGAGAAGTACCTATTAACTACGCGGCGGTTTTCACATACTTAAAAAATGTAATAAAAATATTATTTTCAATAACTTTTGATAGAGTTTATTATTTTAATGAAAGAATAACTTGATATGACTTTAATATATGAACTGTAAATGTATGTATATTTTTAAAGAAATACTGTAGTTTTAATTTCATGCGATTTTACACAGATAGACAGACAAAAAATCTAATATTTGTAGAAAAGTCTATTAATATCTTATCTCCAGTCCTCCAAACTTTTTTATTTTGTAAATATAAGCGACGAACTTTTATGTGTTTCATTTTTATTATATGTATGGATACTTTGTTTAAATTTCATTTTTTTTCGCAGAAAAAGAGTCAGAGCGTAACTACAAAATATTACTTACTAGCTGAGCCTTCGGTTTCACCCGCGTTTAAAAGAAATGTCATTACATTTCTGTGTAGCTTTAACCATTAAGGTTGCACACGAGACGGAAGCTTAAAAAAATGGCGTAACTTCTTCGGTTTTCCCAACATTTCCCTTTACTGCTCTGCTCCTATTAATTGTAACGTGATGAAAAGTATACTATAATCAGCTCAGGAGTATGAAAAATAATTGTACCAAGTTTTATTAAAATCCGTCGAGTAGTTTTTGTTTCTATAACGGTTATACAGACAGACAAACAGACAAAAATTTTACTGATTACATTTTTGGCATCAGTATCGATCCCTAATCACCCCCTGATTACGTATTTCATGTCCAGAATTTACCTCTCTACAGATTTATTATAAGTATAGAAGAAGATGCCATCTAATTAAATGTTCTCCTCAAGCAGACTGCCAAGGTCACAGCAGGATACACACATACCTACAATTTTTACATACATGGATGGATTATTAGGAACATATAAAATTTGCCAATTCTATTACAGTTTTACAGCGCATCACAGTTCAGATATACATATAAATAAGTAGGTACTTATTTTCTCATTTTAAATATAAAACACTAAATAACACAATGGTATCCGTTGATAAGGAATTAAAACTTTCGATTATACAAAACTACAAATGTTTATTAGTATCTGGCACATTAATCACATTATTTTTAAGGGTAGTATTAAATTATGAGGCCGGTGCTGGGGTGACGGCGGGGCAACGCGACGCCCTTACTTGGGTCACAGCTGGAAAAAGAAACAATTAATGTTATTTATGGTGCATTTAAAATTAGAAAGATTTGAATGGTTGCTTTTTTTGAAACAAAAATAACAATGTGTTGTTCTGTCAACAACCTTGAGGAGGTTCGAAGTTTAAATAGTCCATTCAAATGCGGTCTTAAATCAATATGTGACATTGTACTATGCATTTTTGATATAACGTAGTTCTAATAGTTTTCGTTTGATCACCCCCCGGCAAGGTTTTGAAAATGAAATGTTAAAAGTCTTTTTTCCTCCGATCAAAATTAACTTCAGTGTCAAATTTTGATTTCAGGCCTTATTTGACTGGACTATAAATTCGGCTATACGGTTTTGTTCTAAAGACTTCCTTAATAAGTAGTACGAGTACATAATGGTCTGAATCGCCCAGAGTACATCCATGCTTAGGCTCAAAAGATGCCTAGCAGCGACGTCTTAGGGATGAAATGTATAAAAAGAAATCACAGATTACATCGTATGCTTAGAAAAATCGTATAACCAAGAAATAAATTTTAATTTGTGATTTACAAATATAACTTCAATTAATTGAAGGTAAACAATAAGTAAGGTTATGTAAAAAAAAACACCGGTGAAGAGAACAGGTTATAGTCATTTACAAAACCAGTTAAATGTAAATAGACATACGTAATGCTATGGCGGAATATATCATTATTATGAAGGAAACTTTAATTTACTATAAATCTAGTATTAAATCATTTTCCTTATACACATGAAGATTGCACAAAAGCAGGAACTAGCTGGTAATAAACGTATAAAATAAATCTGAGTTTCATTATATTGAGATAGCTGTAAGTAAATTATAAGCTTTAATCATAAATTACACATTATGACATGTGTTACATTATTTTTCAACATGTTTACAGGTATAACGTACTATGCTTCACATGCTTATAATGAGCACTATACAAATCCAATACAAATACGAGCAAAATACACATATCAGGTACAACACTAAAATAGCGATCTATTATTCCAGACAACTTTAGTGGCGAAAGAAAACATTTAGATACAAGAGAGGGTAGGGGTGTACAAAAGTATATAGCACCGACTTATTAAATAAAAGAAAATATAAATATATATCAGCAGCTAATATAGACGTAAAGTAGTTAAAGGATAGAAGTAACAGAAATACAGGGATGTAGGAAAGAAATACAATTGGAAAAAAAGATGAAAAGCAGATTACAGTTACTATTATATAGTATCACTATTATGATAGTTTTCGCAAAAATATAACAACTATCAACACTTAAATATAACACCACGACAAAAAGTTTGCTGACTCAAAACGAGTAATAAATATTGACCATTCATGACAACGAACTCATAAGGACGAGTTTTAAGAAAAACTGGTTTTGCGACCATGGTCTGCTGACCACAGCATCAGCCATATTGTAAAAAGATTATGCTGATATTACCAGTTTTATAGTTTGTCGTATTTTCCTTGTTTTAAACGACAAAGTCAAGATTAAACATATTTTACTCAGTAGGTATTTGATGACATTGAGTATGCAGTATTAAGTTTATATTATGTGTACCTACCTATATACTTTTCGCTTAATGATCGTAATTCGAACATAATCATTTTAGAAATTTTCAGATATTTTACAACTAAGTCGATTTACAATAAGTAGATTTACATGATGGCATTTTTTTGTGTATACAAAAAAAATACGACAATAATTTAAGCTCAGTAACAGTGTTAATGATAAAACTCAATCATTGAATGAAAAAAAAAAGATAAGAAATACTGGCAAGAGACATTTGTTTCCATTAATACAATTATGTTTAGAAGATTACTGCTATACCTAAAGGTTTGCAAGATGGTAGAATGGTTCGACCGGGGAGCTACCACCGTCTCATTTATTTCTTTATTTTTTCTATTTTTAACGTGAACCAGTTCTTGCGTTTTATTGGAAGTACCTAGTACCTTAGTAGCCTACCGACTTTGATTGTAATTGATTTTAGATATTCTATGTGAAGTTGCTTACAGATTTCCATGAGCGGCAGTGACCACTTACCATCAGGTTGACTGCATGATCGTATAGTACTTCAATTTAAAAAATTCTAACCACAAACTTATATGTAACAGTGTCAATTGCTTTGAACATTGCACGTATTTTTGTTGACAACTTTTTTCATCAAGTGTCAAACATTTATAATGAGAGGTGGTTATTAAGAATAAGTGATGCTTAGTCATCGATTCAAATTTTCTTTTCTTTTTTTCGCTGACCAAAACTTCTTCAACGTCACTAATTGATCAAGCGATAGTAGATAGTCTAAGGGCCTTAGGAACCCGATACTTACTGACTCCACAGGCTTGAGCGCATAGGAGGCGTCCAGGGTTGTCGTATGTGTTGTTGTTAGACCCGCACACAGGGTTGTACTCAGATGTCACGGGACAACCTCGGATACAATCTTCAACGGTTTGGTTTGCACCCCTGAAATTATAGAAATTTGACGCTCAATTGCTAACAATATTTAAGTCATCAAGAATAAAATAAACTCAAGATATTGTCTAGACTAATGCGTTTATTTCTGAGAGGATTTGTGACATTTGATAAATCTTGGGGAATTTAATTGGCCATTTCATTTTTAGTCTTTTTGACTATTGTACATCGTCCTACGCTCTTTTGAGGATAGTTTAAATGGGGGGTTAAACCGCCAGGCACAATCCATAAAATGGAGCAAAATATATTATCATGAATCATTTGCCTCAGTCATGATGGTCAAATCAACAATTTTATATCATGGAACAAGCTTCCACTCGAACTCTACGACCTGTCATAAGCTTATCGCTTACCATATATGTATAGTTTAAAATTAAGTCATTGCAAGAACTACACTTAACTATAACTTTAATTATACTATGATTAATAATTTATATTTAACTTAATTTATCATCGTAGATCCTCAGTGGTTGATAAAACGCATCTGTGGCTCATTTCAAGCAGTACTCATATGTTACCTGGGGTCAAATCTCCATACACGATGTCCTTAATATTAGTTGGACTACGTAAACTCACACTGTAATCTACATTAATAGCGTATCTACATAAAAATACTTACGTGTTAGGTGGTGCGGTCGTTTGTCCTGGATTGGGTACCGGTACTGGACTAGTGCCTGGGTTGGTGGGTTGTTGTGGATTTGTAGGCTGTTGTGGGTTGGTAGGCTGTTGTGGGTTGGTAGGCTGTTGTGGGTTGGTAGGCCGTTGTGGGTCTGTGGGCCATTGTGGGTTTCCCCAAGGATTCTGTCCTGGATTTTGCCACGGGAACTGGCCGGGATATTGCGGTCCTGGAAATTGCCACCCTGGAATATTAGGATATGTGGGGTAGAACCCTCCCGGAGGAGGGTTTTGCCCCTGCCATGGCATTTGATCTTGAGGGTATCTTTGCCATGGAAACTGACCTTGGTTGGGGAATCTACTAGGTCTATTAAAACCGTATCTGTCCTCTAAGTCAGCTTCTCCGCCTTGCGACTGACGTCTTATTCTGAAGCCGAAGGCTTCCTGACTTAGGACGGCTGAAAGTGAAAGAAAATATGATTAATTACATTGCACATGAGTAAAGTGAGTATAGCGAACCAAAGCTGTACAAATTGTTTGTTATATTCATAGGGGTAAATTAATCCATCACCAAGTCTGGATATACTCAGGTCATGCTATCATACCTTGAACTGCTGTTAAGACATACAGTTTGAAGACCAGGTCACCCATAGGATGTGACTAGGGTGAATTTAGCTTAACAGAACATAAAACATAACTTTTTTGATATCAAGATGCTTTCTATACGAGAACAATTCAATTCGTCAATTATCACAGTAGGTATTTATTGATTGAATATACATCAAAAGCAATGCCGGCCTTGTCAATAATTTATTGGCGCCCTTTATTTTTAATTTATTACTAATACCCCTTTATTTGTAATTTATTTTGCTGTTTTTACCGCGTTTAAGAAATCTAACATAAATTGAAATTGAAATATTTTTCGTACAGTAGACGAATATTAACAAAATTAAGACGAAATGTCATTTAAATGTATGGACTATACATATATATAAGCATTCAAAATAAACTCAATACTTTAATTTAAATTTGAAACTATTTCAAATATGCGATGTACTTAATATTTTATTATATCGAAGCTGTAGGTAATTTTGAATCTCCAAAAATGCAACTTTACGCAAAAACCAAAACCAAAAAAAATATTTAAAAGAATTCATACTTTTAAATAAGGTGGTATGCTAGTTTCTTATTTAGTCAACATTGAATTATAAATTAAGAACAATTATGATATAAATTATTCTAAGATTAGTATAATTATTTTACGTATATAATTTTAATTCGTATTTACTGAACTTTATTTACTGAATATTTTGAAATACCCACGGAAATGATTCTCTATTATTATTCTTGGCTATGGTATAAAAAAAAACTCACAAGTATAAAACAAAACAGACAGATAAAAAGAAAAATAATTGGTCTAAAATTAAAGATGCGAAGTCACCTTCCGTTGACCTGATATCGCGTGTAATGGGTGACAAAATGGAAATACCCATTTACAGGGTAGGTAATAAGAAACCACATTCGGGGATATACCTGTAGGATCATAATGACAAAGTTATTACGATCTACGTATATAATAAATGACTGTAATTATTGACTTCATATTAAATAGATATTACGTAATTTATTTAGTGATAGACAAAAGTAACTCATTAAATAATAATAAAAGACAAATAAAAGTATTTGTATTTTACGATATTAAGCATTCTTTTTGTTGACATTCAATAATATTATGTCAATTATTAATGATATTATGAGATACTGTTTAAAATTAATTTCCATGAATACTCTGTGTATTTGCTTTAGGTACTCAGTAATTAAAATAATAAATAGGTAATCATTACCATTAGAAAATCAAATTGATTTGCATTTAATATTTATTTCATTAGCAAAAAGTATTTCAAGTCAATAAATAAAAGAATAAGACCATGAATATGACTAGGTAAAAAATGTAATGATATTGATAATAACACGAAAAATATTGACCACAAAAATATTACTAACATGAGAATTCTTTATTCCTCATACAAGAATTGCTAACACGGACATTCCACATTTTTCACACAAAAAAATGGTAACAGGAAAATTATAAGTAAAATAATGAAACGACAAAATGTGCGCTAACTAAAATTTTACTGTTTGCTTTTTCACGGCCATTACTGACTCCAAAACAAAGAGAGATGACTAAAGGTCATCTTTATTGGTACTATATATGTTTACCTGTTTACCTGGTACTATATATTTTTATATCATTAGATAGATGTGCGTGCTGGGTGCAATGTGCTGAAAATGGCGTCCTATAATCATCCGTTAATGCACAGACTCAAAAATATTTATGTTAAATATACCAAAATATATATTATGCATGATATGTTTATGTATGATAAACCTAATAGTGACCTTAGTAGCTTATAAGAACAAGATAGAATAATCTTGTTGTGAGCCCGTCTGTCTCAAGAGTCTGGTTTATTATTTTTACTTGATAAACTTACGACTCCAAAACTTCAAGATTAAGTTTCATGTACATTACAGAATAAAAATTGAAAAGATAAATTAAATATAACATATATAGCCGTAAAAAACGTTAAAATACAAGTTAAAAGTAAAAAAAAAATACGTTAGATAAAGTTCTAAATATAATTTACATAAAATACGTTAAAGTTATCTGATTTTGATTGATTCTTGGTCGAATCCAATTCGAATTAATGACAAAATATTTCGAACTACCGCTCGTTCACGTCGATTTAAAGTGGAAATGGTAAATTTAAGTAACATTTTCTCGATAAATTATTAAAAAAACTCAAAGTAATCTACAATGATTAGTTCCAAATAACATTGTTTATATACACTTTATTAGACGCGAAATATATGGATTTATTACTCACCAAAAACAACTAAAAGGCACAAACTCTTCATTGTGTATGCTTTTATATATTGAAGTGTACAATCTTAGCAATTAACGTGTATCGCGCTCGTGTGATACTGCAGATCAGCGGTCGGGGGATTTGTTTATAAACTCCACGCATCTCGTCTGATGCCGTCAATCTATTCTAGGGCGGTGCGTAGGGATGTTACTTCGATTGTCGAGTCTTAGTTCCGTTCATGATGCTACATTTTTTCAATAGATAAATTTTCATCGTTAATAAATATTCTCAATGTCGAGAATGCAGCATTATCAGCAATCAAACAAATATAAACTTTATTCGTGATATAGTGGAATACGTTATATAGATATCCAACAAAACACCTTGTATCAAACAACATTAAAACTGCTACTAAAAGGTGGACATTTGTATGACAGTAGGGTCACTGCACTCTAACCATGAGCAATTCTAACACCTGATAATGATAATATGACAAGCCCGAGCTAACATATCCTGAGTCAAAGAAATCAATATCGACATATTTCATATTCAAAATTATCTATTCTATTTTTTAAGCAAAAACTTGACACTTACAAACTCATTGCAGTCAATTAAGCAATTTCCAAGATTCGTGGATACGAATACAGTAACAGGTTATTTAAAAGTACATACAAACAGAATAGCACAAAGTATACCTACGTGTTCATTCATAACTACGAGATTAGACTAACCATTATCGATAAACTTAGCCACATCACTATCTGCGTTCTATAGTTTGTTGTATTATTTCTAAAAGCATGTTGCGCAGCGTAAAATCCCGGCAGTAATTTCCCCGGAGCAAAAGGGTACGAACCTCTAAATGTGATAATGTCTCCTCATTGTAATTAAAACTACGTCTAAGATACGACACTCACACTTATTAATCATAAAAACTTCGATCACTAATGTTGATCGAAGCATAAAAGTAATCATATACTCACATATAGAAGATCGTACATGACGCAAAATATTAAATTTAGACGCTATGTTATAATTTTCGTAGATATACCTACCTAATATGAACTAGAGCAACACTCTTCATCGTAAATAAATAAATGGACTCGAAAAAGTGTAAAATAAAAAGTGATTGTCAGAGAGTAGCCACCTACCTAAGAGTATAACATATAATACTTAGGAAAAGATGGCATACCTAGGCTATCCTCTGAACATAAATCATTTTTAGAGCTTCTTTTTTACGAAATCAGATTTTTTTTTTGGTATTATCACTCACGGATTATCACTTACTTTTTATTATACCAGTTTTTTTATAAATCCTCAATATCATATATACCTATTTATTTAAAAAAAATACCGCAATATTATTTTGGCATGAAACTGGTTTTTGATCATTTGTAGGTGAGAGAACCATAATAACCATTTTTTTGGGTTCTCATAATATTCTCATATTATTGCATAAAATTGATGAACATGAGGAAAATGTAGCGGTAACTCTGGGATAGCAATTTGAATAATAAACAATTATCTAGCTTGTGTGTATATGCAGTAATTATAAATGATATGTATAAACAGGAAAATTTATAATGGACAAATTTCTGATAATTTGGCTAACCTCAACTTACAAACAGAAATATAGGTAATTAGTCATGTTTATATTTAGTATGAACTTTAATTCTAATTTCTTTAAATATGCATGCCTTGTATTACCCCTTCAGGATTAATTTTCCAAAAACGTTGAAACAGATGTTTTATTATTTCTAGCTAGATTTTCAAACACAAATCTCCTTAACGATTCTTTCAAAATTGAAGGTCTTCCAAGCAAACTTCCAACCTTTATTCGAAACAATAAAATTATTTAGGAAGTCATAGGTATCTATAAATTCTTATACTCCGAGACTTGTTTTTATAGTTACAAATGAACAAAATTATGTTCTTGTCGATGCCTGTTTGTCATTTGTCTTCAAGAACGATACTTTTAAAATCGTATTTCTCAAGTAGGAGTCATTAATACAATACAGTACAAAACCCTTATTAGCTGAAGAGCCCAATCCTTAAACGATCTTCAATGTAGTCTTAAAATTATCTTTTTCATATTATAAAGTGTGTGTTTCGTATAACACTATACTTTTATAAAATATTTTTTAACTATATTTGCCTTCATTTTTCACCACAAAGAGGACTTTTTTCACCATTTACAGAGTCACAGACAGTTTAGAGACTATTTTGCGTCTTAATGTTTTTTTCTCACCGACCTATTTCGATAGAGGACGGTAGTTTAATTCAAATTATGTGATTTTATATTACGCTCAAATTTGGTAAGCTTCATCTCTATGAAGAATATCAAATTTTTCATCGTATATCTCTCATATACGATGAAAAATTTGTTATTCAAATTTTGAAGTACAACTGTGGTACTGTAGGGGTATAACCTGCTTAAACCATTTTAGTTTGGCATTTGTTTCTTAACTTATAACAAGTTCTTAAGCAGAGACATTTGATGAAAAAAATGACTTTCAATACTTGAGGCTAGGTTGGATTGGGACATAAAAGAAAACATAAAACTAACCTGAATTGCGAACGGATGCGCCCAGGTCTTATAAATTCAGACTTTTATTCATCTTAATACAATTTGAAATAAGTTATGGCATAGATTTAGTTTTAGGTTAATTTTACATATTAAAGGTTGAATTGACGATTGTATTTATGGATCAAGTTCGATGTACATTTATATTTATGAAGGATATTATTTATTTTTTACTTAATTGCTTCTTCGCCCTTTGCCTCCTGGATCTGCCATTGATCCGGCAAAAAAGTTTATTCGAACCAAATATAGATGTCAACTGATTATAGTTCATTCATCATCAAACTTATCTAGAACAGATGACTCATGAAACAGTTTGTTGTATGGGAGCCGCCCTTAAATATTTATTTTATTCGTTTTTAGTGTTATAGCGGTAACAGAAATACATTATCGGTGAAAATTTCAATTCTCTATATCACGGTTCATGAGATACAGTCCGAAAACAGACATACGGACAGCGGAGTCCTTATAATAGGTTTTCGTAATTACCCTTTGGGTATGGCACCCTTAAAAGTAACGCATATAATCACCATAATACGAAAGTTATTAGCAAATTTGCAGCCAAATGCTTTATTCGTCAACATGGAACAAGGGCCAGGCACTTGTAGCAAGAATAATTAAAAGCATTATTGTTATAATTGCATTTATCAGTGGAGTGGGAGAATGCTCGCTCTCATTTGAAAGGCGCTTCTGTTATCATTCGTCCTCGGGCCGTGGCAAAGGTTATCGGAACCACCAGTAGGGTTGTCAACCGTTGTATAGTATTTAGTGTTAAACTATATTTTCAAAAAAATGTCGATACGCTAAATGTGTAAATTATTTTGTATTCAGCTATGTTATAGAAATTGCAGTCAAATGAAATTTATATAAAGAAAATTTTAGTCATTTTTTTATTTATATCAATTTGTAAAATTATATATGTTTAAATGAACCTTTTCTAACTCCGATAGAATACACAAGTGTTTCTTAACCACGAAATTTACTAACTTTTAAATGTATTTGTAAAATACTCTAATCCTTTTTATTGCAGGTGGCAACCCTAGCCACCAACGCAGCCACACCCCCCCTTCCGTCCATCCTGAAGTACACTCTAACCGCTTCTGATGCAGTGAGGCGATAAATTCATAACTAACAACATTTGTTTTGATTAAAAACCATTACAATATTATTAAACACAACTTTCGGTAGTTTTAATCGCGAGTGGCAAACCATTTGAGCTGAGGTAGAAACATTAACTCAATTAGGTGGAAATGAAAAACGGCAGGATTTTGTTTTGCGTGCTAATCGTCATTGGTGAGTAATTAATTAATGACAAATCTATAATTCTAAGAAAAAACCCGTTAAAAATAATAATAGCATAAAATGTAAAATGTCATCGTTAATCAATAATTTTTAACAAATGGATTGGTACTTGCATAAATGAATAGGGTAGGTGTAGGCACTAACAAAGGTACAAAGTTTGTGTTGCGTCGCCAAGTTACCACGAAATCGATTAGTACTTGATATAATTATGCTGTTCACCTACCTAGGCATTATTATAACCAACGTTTTCAAACTACACTTATGTTTTACCGGGATTTTTCAATAAACGTGTATATTTTTATGGACTAATTACTCAATTCATAAGTATTTGTATTTCAACGTTGTTGAGAATTATTTATTTAGAAATATATTTGTTTAGGTACATCAATTAAGTGCCCACTTTTGGTAACACAGGTTTGTTATCGACTGGCTAACGTACCTACGAATATTGTTTCTTTGGAATTAGATTAATATTAAGATTATTATTTAAGAGTAGAGTGAACAGGTTTTTTTGGATGGGCGTGTACCACCTTCGTCTTCATCTACACTTTCCATCAGGTGAGATGGAAGACAAACGCCTATTCCATTGCAACGATAAAAAAAAATATTGCTGTTACTTGTTTAAGGCAAGCTAAAAATCGACACCAGCAATTTAGCAGCACTACGGTAACTTATAAAAGTGTATTTTAAAATTAAATTTAAATCGAAATTTAAATCGTAATTTTGAATCGAATAATTTCAAAAAGTACAATTACTTAGCGTTGTATAACAATTAGAACTTCGTTATTTTTTGTTTTTTCGTCGCGATATCTTTATTACATAGGTATTATATTTAAAGAACTATAATTATTTTAAGCAACTTGTCATAAAAAAGAATTTACTTAAAATTCGAGTTAGCGTAGTATAAATTGTTGTTGTCGCTATGTTCTATATTGTATGTGAGGTCAATCACAAATGTGCAAAATCCCAAAATCCCAAAATAAGATGATCGCCTTATATCAAAGTGAGTCCGCAGCCACACTCTTCTATTGAGAAGAACGTATAGCTTCATTCTGTAATTAGGTGTGTTATGTGTTTCTCACTTAACGCCTGGGTTGCCAACCTTTCGCCGACAAAATATAGTCAGGTATTCAAATATAGTACAAATTTCAAATTTTCAATATATTGAAATTTCAAATATAGTACACATATAAAACATACATATTTTCCTAGACTTTCTGCATTTCGTATTTGTACTGTTTAAAGTAAGTGTCATGCTTCATTAAAAGTATGTAATGAGGTGATCATAAACTTTGTATTTGGAACTAATAGATTTGTGTGTTAGATTTCGGTGTAGAAAATATACTATACTTACATGTAGTAAACATATATATTAATATGACATGGACACACACACACACAGGCAAGAGGGGACTTGCCTACTACAAGTTTTTTTTCAAAACTTAAAGTGTGAGATCCCAAACAATGTAAAAATGTAATATTTTTCAAAAATAAAAAAATAAAAAACTTTTTCATTTTTCAGTATTGTAGCTTTATTTTTTAATTAGTATATAGTACGCAGACCCCAAATATTTGTATTATAGTACGGTTGGCAATCCTACTTACCACACCTTGAATACAAACCAAAACAGCTTAACTGCTGTTTAAAGAAATAGATAAAGAAGAACCACATAATGTTCTACAATATTTATAATGAGTGAATCATCAAACATCTGTGAAAAACGAGTAACCTTTAATAGAAAAGTCTTATGTCTCAACTATTATTGCCTAAAATATAAAAAGACGTGTGCTGTTTTCCGATTTCCAGAGTGATGTACGGTAGAAACTCATACGAGTTTTGCCAGATTAGGCCTCAGAGGTAACAACGATTCAATGTACCTTAGGGAGTACTTTAACCTTCTAAAAGTCCCTTATTCGTTTGTTACTTCTTGCAACGAAGATTCCCTTAAAAGCTTGCCAACTCGTCCTTAGGAGTAACAACGCATTTGACCCGCGTGGTGGAGCAGTCATCATACCGGTCTGACGCAGCCGGGTTCGATCCCCGGCTAGACAGAAATGTGAAGTTTAGATTTCTGTTCTGGGTATGGGTGTTTGTGTATTCGTCTTTGTGTGTCCATGGCCACCATGACACAGGAGAAAATTCTTCTTTGGGGCTATAAGTTTAGAAAGCGTTTATGTTAATTATATTTATGTTTGTTTGTTGCCGATCTCAAGAAAGGACTCACATACGATTTGTGGTTAATTAAAAATGTCTATATGTAACAGAGGGATTTATTATGAAACAAAATTTATCACGGCAATTTTATAAATTAATCATTATTTAAAATAAATAACCAGAAAAAGAGCGTGTATATCATCCCTCACAAACGCGTGTTATCAGTTCCAGATAAGATAAGAAGCTTACCTAAGGTCAATTTTTTCTGGGGACTGAGTGGAAATGCCTGTATAAGTGTGTTTCCCTTACCACACCCTTCAGAATAGAATACAGCAGCAATTAACACTTTGTTGATATTAGAAAAATAGCTTTCTACACGCTTTCTGCACTTATAGCCCCACACTAGGATTTTCTCTCGTGTCATGGGTGCCATAGAAATACACAAAGATAAACACACAAACACCCAGACTAAGAACGGACAACAAAATTCAACATTCATATGTCCGTCTGGCCGGGAATCGAACCCGGAATCACTGCGCGTCAGACGGGGGTCGATGCCATAGGAATCGAAGTAGAAAGGTTTCTATGACCTTTAAAATAATATTATGCAAGTTTATGTTGCTAAGTAGCCGTTAAACCGACTGTTACCGAGTTGATACACGTTATCAATTCGGTAACAAACAAGTATTCCAACGTGACAAACTATCTGCAATGTTTTTATTTAAATGATCTCCACATTGCAAAGGTGACTGCTTTAAAAACATCTGAAAAAGTAAGGCCGTGCACTTATTGGCTGGGTTGCGATACAAAAGCGGTACATATTTTATATAAAAAGTGTATAATTGAACCTAATAGTTCAATTTTTTTTCGTCCATCTATAATTGAACCTAATAGTTCAATTATAGATGGACGAAAATAAAGAGTAATAAGAAATTAGTGATATTTTATTTAGTATATGAACCATGCTTGATTTCTAATAAATCATAGAATTGTTTTAATTTTTAACATTTTTGCAAGCCTTGCGATTTTTTTTTATATTAGTAAGTATATTTAAACATAATAATTATAATAATAAAATATAATTCTTTATATTTTATTATAAACGTACCAAAAATGAAAAAATATCCTTAGAGAATTTAATCTTTGAATTATTATTAAATTTTACTAAAAATAAAATAAAATACGTTAACACAAGAACGCGACCAAGCTCTAAAAATACTCTTGCGACGTTTTGTAATATGTAGGTATGCCGAAACGATGTCGTACGGAGTTAATAAGTCAT
>DWNE01002883.1:0-17750 GCA_018249875.1 Cecropterus toxeus | reverse complement strand
TAGGAACAAATATTGGCGACCATACTTGACGTCACTAAGTACTTTTCTTTTAAATCAGATTGAAGTAGCAAACGAGCAAGTAGTCCATCTGATGGTAAGACATTGCCACTCATGAACATCTGTAAGTAATTTCATATAGAACAGAGGTTCTATCTGAAGTCGACCACAGATGCGTTGCTACTCCCGAAGACTAGTATAGTCGCCTCCAGTGACCACATTTTGACGCGAAAAGAACTGCTTCACACTAGAAATAGGACTGCTTGTTTGAACGATTTCCATGAAAAATACAATCTTTGTGTCATAAATAAAAATCTCAAGAGAGTATAAATAAATTTAAGCGCAAGCTAAGTTCGTTTGAGTTTATAAACATGAAAACTCGCTAGCGTCAAATTCACGCACAAAATAAGTCTATAAATTCTCGTGACGAAAGATTTTTTTTACATAAAGCCGATTAAATTAGGGAAGGAGACGAGATGTGAACGTTATTATCACTAAAGGTCTTACTTGAAATGAAATTACGTTTATTAAATTACTTTGTTTATTTATTTACCTTTATTTTGGATATGACTGCGTGTAAAATCCAATCCCGGTGTAAAAAATGATTAGACGAATACTATTTAAAGCGATGAATAAAAGAGCAAAATATGTCAGACATGGCAAATAGTAAACAAGCAGAAGAATGTTGAAAACGCAAAGAACGAAATATCCAATGGCAAAAGGAGCAGTGTCCAATGAAACAATAGTTAAGGAACAAAAGCACCAAAACACTCAAATATAATAAAAATAAAAATCGGTTAAGTGCAAGTCGAACTCGCGCACGACGGGTTCCGCACCATTATCTACAATATTGAGCAAAAAACTCGTTTATTGTATGTGGACCCACCTTAATATATATATATATATTTTTTAATTTTTAGTGTTTGTTGTTATAGCGGCAACGGAAATACATCATTTGTGAAAATTTCAACTTTCTAGCTATCACGGTTTATGAGATACAGCCTGGAGACAGACAGCCAGATGGACAGACAGCGGAATCTTAGTAATAGCTTCCCGTTTTACCGTTTGGGTACGGAACCCTAATAAAGGAAAACATATTGTTTTCCTCAAGAATGTGTTTTAACTAAGAAAAATTATAATTAATTTCATTAGTACGCATTATTGCTAGAAATTTTAATTGTTACAGTGCCAATTCTAATAATATAATGTAAGAAAATAATAATTTAATATTTGGCACGAAAATAAAAATTATTTAACTAAAAATGACAAATAGGCTAAAGGTTAATTATTTATGATTGATTATTTTTGACATGATCATAGATAAAATAATAATAAATTACACATCATTACAAAAATAAAACACAAACAAAGCTCGTTAGACTCAATCATTATACGGTCACTTAAAATAAGGACACCACATGTTAACTATAAAAGTGTCTGACGTATGATAGTATTTGTCACTGTCTTGGGAATCTTATAAGGCGTCTAAAAAGACGAATATAGTCTCTACTCAGCTTCAGAATAAGTATTAAGAAGTGTATACGTGGTAACCTTTCGCGGCTTGACTCCAGGGGAACTAAATCAATTTCTGAATACTAGCGCTAAACTAATGTTAAGCGCTTTTCAGTTCTCATCTGATAAGGAACTCATATTTATTACTGGCATGCTAACTTAGTCCTCAGCGAGTGTAGTTAGTAGAACACAGCAACGAGCCCGTAGTCCAGATGATAGTAACTGTTTACTGTCGCTCATAGATATTTAAGCAACTTCATATACAACAGGGGTTTTATGTGAACTCGATCACAGATATATTGCTACTCCCGAGGAGTAAACGGGCCGCTTTATATACAAGTGAACCGGAAACAACACCCTTGCAATTAAACGCAAGAACTAATTCACGATAGAAGTAAGTGTGGTGGTGGTACCTCCCCAGTCGAAGTATGCTTTTACTATCACCAAATCTCTCATTTTATTTAACCCATTCTGGTCCTTAACCCTAATCAGCTAGCATGCAATATATCAAGCGCCGTCAGGTAACACCGTCGCTAGGTAAGTAGCAGTACAACCGCAACTTTACAACTAACGCTCAAAAGTAGTTAGTAGTTAACTCCAGTACTTGTAGTTTACAACTAATTCGTGTAATTAAAGCGTGCTTTCGTGACTCGTCTGACCTCGAACGAGAAACGATTTTACAATTAATTTTTTTTTCATTTTTCAATTCAGTTAAAGGTTTCAATAATTCAGTTAATTCAATGCAGATTTAGATAATAACTTTATAGAAGCGTAATGGCATATGAATATTTTATCAAGTGAATCGCGCATATAAACTTTTATCAGTATCCATAATATTCAGAACTCATAAAAATTAATCAAACAGGGATATTGTAGATATTTACTATTGCTTATTATTTTTACCCTGTCTTAAATATTTAGAACATAAAAAGCAAGGCCAATTAGTGAAAATATTGCTTTTCTAAAGATAACAAGAAATATATTATACTGTTATGTTATTTGAATTTGATTAAGCAGTGATAGCCTAATGTTAGATACTACTCGTAGGTCTCTTCATCGAGAGTCCGGTTCCAGGCACGTGTCACTATTTTTTCTAATATGATGTACGTATTAGAAATTACTTTCCACTACTTTACGGTAAAGGAAAACTTTTGCGAAAGTTCTAAAAACCTTTTCAAAGGTCAATTCACACTAGGTCAACGCGGTGCAGCATACCCTAAAACTCTTTTATTCAGAGAGAATACCCTTGATCAGCAGTGAGACAGTACTGGGTTGACGACAATTTGATTTTAGTCTAATGCATACGAAATAAAACCTACACTATGGCCTGTAATGTTGGAGTTATTTGTATAATCAAAGTAATTTGTGCGTGTTCTACCTTCATCAAGATTCAAGATAGTATAATTGACACACTTCTAGGAGAATAAAATCCTACTTTCTACTCATGTAGGCATCTGGCTAGATAGCCTATAACTTAGTCTAGATAATTTTTGTTTATGCTTATACTAATGTCATCTGTGCATAACACCTCAGATACGGTTTCATGGTTATACAATCATAAAAACTTAAAGTCTGACGACAGAACAGAACCTACATTGGTTCTGAAGGAGGGAAGTGTACAAAAACCACGAGTGGCCACCTATACTTATACTCTACAGGGTGGTAGAACCAGTGTAGTTCGAGCGAGGAGGTACCACCGCACACCTATTTCTAGCGTGAAACAGTTCTTGCATTTCGGTAGGTGGGGATTTTCGGCTCTTTTATACATAAGGCATAATCTTAGTCTTAGTCCTCGTGAGTAGCAGCGCATCTGTAAACGAATTCAGATAGAACCGCTGTTCTACATTAAGTATAGTCCATGGGTGACAGTAACCATTTACCATCAGGTAGACTGCTATTTTACTACTTTAACCCGTTAAAAATCATATCCGACTTCCGACCACGTGTCACGTTGCTTAACTTAATGAATGTAGGATAAATTCACCAAATAACGTACTAATAAGATTATTTTCTCAGTTTGTCACGACCTATAATTGTGTGAACGCCGGCTGACTCGTTCGGGAACTTTTAATGGCGTTCGATGGAAGAGAAATTGTTTGTTTCGCTTTTTGATTTATTGTTCAAAAGCTGAAGATTGTGTCTCTGTGTATTAAAAATTCAATACGTTATTTGATTCTCTTTTGGGTAACAAACTTTACTGTTATGTAATCTTATAGGCAGAATGAAAATCTTCACTCGACATTAGAATTATTTCCTAAATAGATTTGTGTGGGAAGGCAGACATACTTATTCGATTCATTCCAATTTGGTCCTCAGGCAGCAACTCAGCAACGTTTTACAAATATTAATCGGAGAAACAAAAAAACGACAATATCTAACCAAAAAGAAAACGACAATCAAACTTGACGACCAGAAAAATTTCATTTCATTTCATAAAAAAAGTCCGTCGTCAGAATTTGGCAACGCACTACCAAGCTTTTCGATCTACAAAACTTATCATTAATCAAAAAAATCTGAAAAACATCTACTATCCTATTCATGCCAAGGACGAAAACTTTCCGACACACTTATATTTCCCCAGCACTTCGATTAAAAATAAAAAACACTCGAAACACTTCAAAGTACATAAAATTTCCATCTCGCGCACTCTCGACGGGAAGTTAGCAAGTTCTGCTAAAGAGGCCTACACACTGCACGTAATGTAATAGTATTTACTATCATCTTAACACAAATAGACAGGAAATTCGTCTCACAGTGATGTGAAATATCGGCGTACTCGTTTTTTTTTTAATATTAAAGTAGCAATGGAGCATGTAGACTACTTGATGGTATGTGCCTTTCGCTGTATGAGGACTAAGTTGGAACGCCTCTGATAAGTATGTTTTCCTTATCACCGATACACCCATTAATCCAGAACACAGCAGCGCTTAACACTGCTTTTATTAGCCCGAAATAGGTGCAACGGTGGTGCTTCTGGAGTCGAACTGTTACACCCCATCCCTGCATACGTTACTACCGTGATGCAATATATTATTTGCTGCATCATCATTTAATATCTTATATATAGAGCCCAGTTGAAGAGGGACCTCAGTTCCTAAGTTCCGTTCCGTTCAGTTGTTATAGTCGCGAGGTCACGCATATTTCTAAAATTTGTATAAGTGTAAAGAAGTGAATTAAAAGTGCTATTTCTTCCTCATCCATAATTTTCTTTTTTTAAAAACTCTTCCACAAGGACCCGTGTAACATTGGTGGCAGCGTAAAGGGATATCGAAACGTATCCCCGGGTTTCGTCTCCGCGTATAATCCAAAATCGTGGTGAAAAGTGCCAAAAGTGAAGTGGAGTGCTAAAAGTTACTACATCGCCGTGGCCTCCGTTGACTCCGCTGACTCCGTTGACTCCGCTGACTCCGCTGACTCCGCTGTTTCCTGTTGAAGAAGTTCTATTTATTGGTGTGGAACTACCAATATTTACCGCTGGACCTCTGCATCGTGTCCCCATCATCTTCGCTGTCCTTCATCAATATACTTACCTGTGAGAGGACATCTTCGCCGTTCCTGAAAGAAAATACTTACCGTATACAACGTCGTCGCTGTTTCCTGTCGCCGTCTCCCAGCCTAAACATCACAAATTCCACTACGTCACCGTCTAGACTTGTGTCGCTATGCAAGTACGCCTTATCGCCGTGTTCCTGTGAGTTAATTAATATTATAAACTGTTTTTATTATTGTGTGTGCGTCGTTACAACTTAATTATTGTGTACTTAATTTTTCTATTCCAATCACGTTGTTGCAAACAAAATACCTATTTCAAAAAATAATTTTATATTATGTCAAAAACTGATCTCAAAGTAGATAAAACAGAAAGTACATCCGAACCTCCGAAATCACCTATTTTAACATTTACTCGATCTGGTAGTAAATCAGATATGGATATAAATACTCTCTTTAAGTTTATCAAGCCATATGATGGCCGCCGCGAATGCTTAAACTCATTTATTATTAATTGCAACAATGCGATTGAGCTCGCATCCGAATCACAAAAATCTATTTTATTAAAATTTATTCTATGTCAATTAGAGGGAAAAGCTGAGCTTGCCTGCTCAATAAAAGATTTTCAAAACTGGGATCAATTGAAAGATTTTTTAAAGAAACAATTTTCCGATAGAAAACACTACTCCCATTTATTAACTGTGTTACAAGAATGCAGGCAAGGCCAGACCGAAACTGTCACCCAATATGCTTTTAAAATTGAAACGTGTCTATCTCAATTGTTAACTGAGATTTCAATGTCCAACTATAAAACTTCTGAAATCCTAGGTCGCAATGCGGCAATGGAGGACCTTGCCCTCCATCATTTTGTAATGGGCCTTAAGCCAAACTTATCTTTGATCTTGAGATGCAAGTCACCCCGTAACTTAAACGACGCTATCAATACAGCTATTAGTGAAGAGCGTATAATGCAATCCACATATAGGAGACAGCAGCAGCCAGCAGAAAACAAAACTTCTTTTAGTAAACCGAGGGACTCAACCAACTATAAGTCAACTCCTATTCAACGGCCTTCTACTAGCTATTCAAATAATAATACTTATAACTCAAAACCCGTTTGTCGATATTGCAAAAACATTGGTCACACCCTCGAACAATGTAGGAAACGCGAATACAATAACCGTAATAGACCATCAACCAGCTCTTTCAAACCACAACCACATGTCAATTTCGTAACTGAAGACGAGGTTAACGATTATGGCCGTGACGAAGTTGACTTCCCAAAAAACTAAATCAAGTCTCGCGTCGGTGTCGTGCGGGATACCAATCTAACTCTAAAATCGACGCCAATGTATCCGCTGTATCTAATGTATCCGCTGTATCTAATGTATCCGCTGTATCTAATGTATCTGCTATATCTAATGTATCCGCTGTATCCGCTGCGTCCACTGTATCCAATGTATCCGCTGTATCCACTGCGTCCACTGTATCCAATGTATCCGCTGTATCCACTGTATCCGCTGTATCCTCTGTATCCGCTGTGTCCACTGTATCCACCGTATCCGCTGTATCCACTGTGTCCACTGTACCCACTATATCCGCTGTATCCGCCGTATCCCCTGTATCTAATACAATTACTACACCTACCGTATCTCTCACGTCGCCCGCTGTACCCATTCTTGAACCTGAAACAGAAAACAAAATTTATGAAATTAAAATTAATCCTAAAAAAACCTTGCTTCCACATATCCTCGTTTACTCCTCCGTGTCTGATATTCCATTATCCTTATTGATAGACTCTGGATCCGCCGTCAGCCTAATTAAATCTTGTTCTATCCAAAATTTACCAAAACTAACTAAAGAAAAGATAAACTTAAAAGGTATAGATCCTGTAAAGTGCACTACAAAAACATCTGGACACTTTCTGTTAAAATTAAAAGTCTGCGATGTTTCTAATGAAATAATATCACACAAATTCCACGTTATTGACGAAATAGACCTTCCTTATGATGGTATTATTGGCACAGACTTACTAAATCAATTTGGCTGTAATATAGATTATAATCGAAATCAATTGAGAATTAATAAAACAAACATTAAACTTCTGTTCAATGAGCCTACTTACACTATTCCTGCTAGAACCGAAATGGTTATTGAGTGCTCGGTTTCTAATCCCGAAATTAAAGAGGGTCTAGTCCTAAATCAAAAACAATTCAAAGATCTTTTAATTGCAAATTGTCTTGTTAAAGTAAAAAATAACAATAGAATTAACCTTACAGTAGTTAACACCTCTGAGTCTGCTATATCGCTGAAATCTAATTTAAACTTAACTCTTATTCCATGTGAACATCCTCAGTTATCCTATAATATCCTTGATAATGATAATAATGAATACCACATCAATAATATTCAATATTCTAATTCCTATCAAAGAACTCGAGAAGTCTTAAATCAACTCCGTATCTCGCATTTAAATAAAGAAGAAATTGATGCTCTTTATAACCTCTGCTCTTCATTTTCCGATAAATTCCATCTCCCGGGTGAGAAATTAACTCATACAGATGCTATAAAACACTCTATTAAAACTACGTCTGAAAATCCCATTCATGTAAAATCATACCGTTTCCCTGAAGTACACAAAACTGAAGTCCAAAAACAGATAGATCAAATGCTAGATCAAGGGATAATTGAATCTTCTAAATCACCATGGTCTGCACCAATATGGGTTGTCCCCAAGAAGCTAGATGCTTCTGGCGAGAAGAAATCGCGAGTAGTAATAGACTTTCGTCAGCTCAATGACATCACCGTAGGTGACACGTATCTCATCCCCCATATTAACGAAATCATCGATCAGTTAGGCTCCAGATTTTTGATATAAAAATGGTATCAGTAGACGCGCGTTCGCTTAACAATTACTTTATGTTTAATAAATATATCGTCTATTTTTAATAATTTGGAAGATATTTTAAATTTAATGTTCGATATTCGCATTCGAAAATCGCGAAAATCTCGGAAAATTGGGGTCGGATCTAGACGGGGGTGGTTTCCAATTAAAGGGCTCGACAAAGCGCAGCTTTTAGATAGATTTCCGCGAGACGATTCCAGCGACACTAAAAAATCGAAAATCGACCGGTAAATGAGGCGTATCAAGCGTTTTAAAAGCCAAATTTGAAACACTTGTATGGGGAATCGAACTCCACCACTATTCCTCGGTTCTTAAATTTTTTCAAAAATTTCAGATTTTTGATATAAAAATGGTATCAGTAGACGCGCGGTCATTCTGGCTTCGCGCCTCGCCCGCTTCGGATCGCTATACGAGCAACCAAGCTACGAGAGAGCTACGCCGCACCAACGTGCCACGCCCCTGCGATACGAGCTAAGAGCTTAACCGCTAAGAGCTACGAGTGCTACGCCGCATCGACGAGTCACGCCCAGCGACGAGCTACGTGCTACGAGCTACGCGTCGATCGTATCCGCTACGACTGTTCACGTCGTTCGGGCAGGATTTTGTTTATTTCCAGCTAATTAGTTGGAAATAATAAATAAACGCCTTCGCGCCGCGACTAGTTTAAGACGACAAGACAGAAGACAGTTTTAACTGGTGGAAACCTAACGGTGACAACTAAGCCAGTTAGCGCGGACCCGGTGCGCACTTAAGCCTCTTGGCTTAAGTAAACCGACTGACCCGATTCCATTGCACTTGGGATTAGTTCCAAGGGTGAAGATAGGTAGCCTCCTGCCGGGGATTAGCCCCATCCTCCCCCCCCGTCGCTCCCTGCCATAGGCAGGGAGACTTCCGCGTACATGTCGCAAGACATACGTCGGGCTGTCACGCCCCCCCCCCGGCCCCCCTACCGGTAATAGGGGACAACCCGCGTCCCCGTACGCACCTCCCCCCCCCCCCGCGCCCATGCCAATGCGGACAATGCGTTTGCCCCTTCGCCGCGCTTTCCGCCGCGCCTTCCGCCGCGCCTTCCGCCGGGACTTCCGCCGCACCATCCACGTACTCGGACATAGAGGCCTCCGACGCCTCGTCCTCCCGGCCGCTGAACCGCGCGGCCCCCTCCTCGCCAGTCGTCACGTACAACTCATTTCAAGAGTTGTCTGACGTCGCCATGACTCAAGGAACAAGCGCAACAAGCGCCTGACAAAGCGCGCCCCAAAGGGCCAGCCGGGCGACCAGCCCGCGTCCCCCTCCCCCTCTACTTCGGCCCCCGCCGCCGCCACCAAACCGGTTTCTACTAGGAAGAAACCAACAGCTCGCTGATCCCCGCAGGTCTCTAAGGCCAAAACACGCCTCCGGTGTTCCTTAGGGACAAATCTCAGTGGCCCTTGGTCTCGGACCTATGCACCAAGGCCAAATAGTGGTCACCAAGGCCCGTAATACCGGCGACTTTATACAGGTCACGGTAACCTCAATTGACGAGTTCAGAGCTCTAACAAAGCTCATATCTGGTAGGCAGATTGCCTACCACACCTATCAGAGGAGCGTAAGGTCCGCGCCGTCCTGCGCGGTCTTCCCCACGAATTACCGAACGAGGTAATTCATAACGACATCCTAGCCCAAGGATTCCCGGTAGAGGCTGTGCACAAGCTGCACAGCCGCACAGGGGTGAAATACCCCCTTGCTCATATTGACCAACAACGACAAGGCTCGCTCCATTTTCAGCGAGCTGAGCGTCGTCTGCGGCCTATCCTTGGCCAAAGTAGAGCCCCCAAATAAAAGGGGCTATCCGGGTCAGTGCCACCGCTGCCAGCTGTACGGCCACGCGGCGGCAAACTGCTCGGCAACCCCTAGGTGCGTGAAGTGCCTGGGTAGCCACGGCACCCAAGATTGCCCGCGGACAAAGGACGCGGAGACCCCTCCCGCGTGTGTCCTCTGCGGCCAATTTGGACATCCAGCGAACTACCGCGGATGCCCAAGGGCCCCAAGAGTCGCCCGGAAGCCGAAAGGCCGAAAGCCTAAGGCACTCCCGCCCCCGGTCAATGAGACCAACTTCCCGGCGCTCCGAGCGCCCAGACCGCCCCCCGCTTTTCCCTGGGGACGTGTCGGTGGCGGTGCCGCTCCAGCGGCGCCTTCCACTGCCCCCCAGGCTAAGAAGGCCACGCCCACGCCCCCCAAGAAACCGCGCAGTTCCCAACCGCGCGGGATCCCTTCAGCAAACGAGGACTACCAGTTTGCATTTAAACTCATCAAGAGGGTAAACATTAACGAAGTCCTCGTCTTGGCGCAGAAACTGCGCAGCGCTAAATCGGCCATCGATCGCGTTTTCGCGATGGCCGAGCACGCAGATCTCCTTCGCGCACTCGAATGAGTCAAGCGCCTAACGCTGACTCAGTCCCGACCGGTCGAATTAAGCCTGGAGGCATCTCGCTTGTCTCATACAATACGAGAGGACTATTCAACAATCTCCCCGAGATCGTAAGGATTTCGATATTCCCCGAGTTCGCAACTATCGTATAGAGGTTCATAATATTCTGTATAAAATTCAGGAAAAGATGGTTCGTTTGTGCTATAATTATAATTCATTTCCCTCGTCTTAAAGTAATTACTAGGGTTTGGGTTTCCAAACTTTCTCCAATCGTGTCCAGTAAGAGCTGGAGTTTGTGGTAACTGTCGTGTAACATAATGACTGACGCCACTCATTGGGCGTGGGTGCTGATTCGGCCGCGGTACTATTTGAAATGTATTATTTTGTGGGTTGCGATTTGGCGGAGGGGCCCGAAAAATTTGTTGTGTATATGTTGGGCCAAACGGACGGGGTTCATTAAAATTTGGTCTCCAATTTTGTGGAGATTGAGTTATGAATTGAGACCGTAGAGGACCCGGCCCACTATAATTAATTGGCCTAGGCATTGGTATACTCACAGGCTGAACAGGTATTTTAAAGCCATTGGAAAAGTTATTTGGTCCGGAATTTAAAGGTTTTTTATCAGAAAGGCGTTCGTTTCGACTTTGCAAATACAGAATATTAACTTCTTCATGAACATACTCAAGTGCCTTTTCTATACTCTCAGGACGCATGCAACGAATTCTCGATCCTAGAGGATCATTAAGTCCACGTACAAAAGCTTGTAGAGTCAATTTTTTATATAACTCGCGTTTGGAATCGATAGTTGTCTGTAAGGTATCGTGTAATGTAACGTAGGTCATAATCGTGCTAAATAGGTTTTGACACCGTTCATAATATTCTTGTGGTGTATTAGATCCCTGTCTTAATATGGCTAAGTCGTTATAAAGAGCAGTTTCGTCTCGGTGATCTGCGAAATTATTTATTAAAGCACTACGAATGCCTCTCCAGTCGACAGGAATACCATTTGCATTTATCAATCGGGCCGCGGGACCAACTACTTTGTTTAATATACCGTTAATTAAAGCACATTTACTTAAATCACTTCTTTCTGGTGTACAGAACTGTGCCGCTAATTGATCACAAAGATTTATAAAACGCGTCAATATATTCGGATTTCCATCAAAATCGGGAACAAGCCGTAATGCCTTATATATTGTATCTAAATCATCCATTTTCGGCGACTCAAATATGTCCTCTATATCACTATAATCAATATTTCTACTAAGATCTATCGATAATTCCCTATTACTACGACTTAATCTTGGTCTCCGTGGAAGAGAAATTTTGATGGATTATATTAATACGATAGGAAGAAGCACCACTAGAAAGGTCTAAAGTACTTACATATTATTTCGGCCTCCTTGCGTATCAAGGTTCGGATACTCCTGCAGCACGACGTAGGTTCGGATACTCCTCAGGTAGCTGGATAGCCACACGGGCGGCTCGTTTTCCGGATATCTTCTGCACGAAACCGACCGCGAGTATCCTACCGACTGCGCCAATTACGTAAGGCTGCAGTGTAGGGGAACGAAATATTATAACACTAAACAATTACTTATTAATTTTGTATTATTTCAAAAATTACAATTACTCTTATAATTAATTACAGTACAATCTACCTCAATGTTAGTAGTTAGAATGTAAACTTAGTATCTAGGTAATAGAAGAATTCGCCGCTGCCGTGGGAAAACGAAGCGTCCCACGTTAATGCTGCGGCGACAGTTCGGCGTCCGCAGCTTGATAGCGCGCGATATACCGTACGCGATGCCAGGACGTTACATCTCCCTCCGCGAGATCGGCAACTATTTTGTGACCTTGGTTGCAAATAGTGGCGAAAGGGATGTAGGATTTCTTGTGGCAAGGTCCCTCATTTCGAGTGAGCATGTAGGCTTGTTCTCTCTTGAAGTTTTGGAAGAGTCGTCTTGTAAATTGCTGCTCAGATTTTCGTTCCTTTTGCGGCAGCGTAGAGCATAGATAGTACCAACTACAGCTGCACCGAGTATTATAAGGATTCCATATACTGGTATTGTCGTATGGTATAAAGGGTCTATATTGGGCGTGTTTAGAATAACTGGTTCTTCTAAATCAATTTTGGACTTAATCTTATGTAGACTCCTCAAATCTACAGAACTTAATTTTATTGTTCTTCTTGGTACGTTCTGCAATTTTTCTTCATTCAATGGAATATCTAAAATTTTTAATATTTTCCCTTTGATGTGATCATAGTGGTTGCTAATAGTGAAGCCATAAGTTCTAAGAGTACATCCTTTAGGTATGATAGTTAAGTAACTTCCCTTCAGCATCTTGTATTGTTCTTGAGAACACATTAACTGGACTTTCGTGGGTTTTGGAAAACTGGTTATGTAATGTTGGTCGTCCAACTGCTCCATTGCCTCATAGGAAAGAATAGTTGATATAAATACACAAGAATTATGAATTTCTTGCTGAAGTATTAAATGCTGTATACAGTTTGAATCTGCCTCGTGATGGTTGCTCATGTTGTCCTCGCACAGGTGGCCGTGGCTATACTTCGGACATTCTGTCTCCATGTACAGTAGAGCTTTTTCGTGGATTGCTACATATGGATAGGCAGGGACAAGGATTTTACCATTATGATTGGGAGCTAAAGACAATCTGTATAGGAAAAAGTTAGTGGGGTAGACTAAAGGAAACTTAAAGACCAAGATTATCTCGTTGGTTTTATAATAGAATCCTAGCTTAATTATATCAAAGTATTCTCTAAAACTAATGTCTAAAATTTCTTCCCTATTATATAAAACCTCTAACCTATTTTTCATGCTACAAAATGTGACATAATTGAGTACTGAATGATGGTTACTCTTAGCTCTTATAAACGCTAATATATTTTGTAAGTTAGAAAACTCTTTTGAAAGATTATCTATGTTATCTCCCAGTATCAAAAGTGAGTGAGCTAAATGAACATACTTAAAAAATATCGCTTTATTATTTTTATCACTGTCTACAATAGAGTTAATAATTTTCATTATTTCATTTTGATTTTCAATGATTTTATCTGTAATATTTGAACTACGTGAAACCCATTGCTTGCTAAGAGTCATTTGGTGGTTAACTTCCGCTGCTATATTATTTTGATTCTGTCTTAACACTGCAATGGCATTGTCATACTTTAATGCATCGGTATAGTCCAAATTTCCGGAAATGCTCTTTATAATCGAACCAAGACCATTTACGAGGCCTCTCTTGGTACGTGCAATCTCAAATGTGCCTAATTGTTCAGATATTTCATCTAATTTTGACTCTAGGTATTTAGCGTGAGACGTGTATAGTAGTAATGTTTCATTATTTGAACGTTTCATAAAATTCTGTAATTGTCCTCTGACTACTTCTAATTTATTCCGCAAAGTTTCTAAGTTTATTGTCTGGATAAAGGAATGAAAATGTGAAATAACCCGTGTGGGCCCAAGGTTGAATGGTAAAATACCAGGTCCATTTTCCAGACTTTCAAGTGTTATTTCGTTGGCTTGTACCGGGTACAGAGCTTGGACCAGCGTCAAGATGAGCAGTAATTTCGGTATCCTGTAACAAACGCGAACTATTAGGTACGCGTTTTAACCGCGATTTAGGTACATATTTTTTTCTCTTTCTAGTATAGATGTGTATTGGCAAATCTGCTACTACTTTGTCATGAATATAGCGAGACGCTAGTTTTTGCCTAATAGCTAAAGGATTTTGAATATATACGTCTTGATCTGGGCTGTATTCTTTTTCTGGTTCACGATCTTTGTTAACGTTCTCAATTATTTCACTTCGGCGTAGAAGTGCGGTCTCATTGATTATTTCATATACTTTTAACATGCGTTTCTTATGCTCTTGAATATATTGTTGCATCAAGTATTCTGTTAGATCAATGTCTAGAGGGTCACGAGGATCTAAATGCCCCGTGATGATATCTATAGGTCTACATTTTGTAAAACTGTGAATAGAGTAATTGTATGCTAATAAAGCGTATGGCATAAGACTTGTGACTGATTCTCCGGGATGTTCTAATCTTAAAATACGCAAATGTTCCAATAGCGTTGAATGCAGTCGTTCTACCATACCATTTTCATTTGGAGTATTTGAACATATTTTATGATGTAAAATTTTGTGCATTTTAGAGAATTCCTGAAATAGCTGATTTGTAAATTCAGGACCATTATCTGATATGACCGTTAATGGAAGTCCATGATGAGTGGAGAACGTTAATAAAGCCTGAACAACACTAACCGCTGTGGCGTCTCTCAGAAAATATGCTTGCGCATATTTTGAGAATGCATCGATAATTGTTAAAAATTTATGTGATTCAATACTAAATAGGTCTAAATGTATTATTTCAAATGGTTTTGTGGGAGGAGGTACTATTTGAAATCTTGGTTTTACTGGATTTCGGTCGTACTTTGCTTTACCACATATACTACACCCATTAATGTAATTAATTACTTGCTCTTTCATTTTAGGCCAGTAATACCGTCTTGATAGTGCCAAATAACTTTCGTTAATGCCTCTGTGATTAGTTTTTCCTTCATGATAATTTTTTATAATTTCTTGCTGTTTCATATATTCTGGAATATTTTCTATTTCTCTTTTTGCAAAAACTAAACTCATTGACGAATTCTTAAAATGACTTTGTAAAATGGGTATTATGGAGTACATTTTAAGCAGGGGGTTAATTAAAATTCCAGTCTTTACTTTTGGATTTACGTATTCTTTAACAGCATTTACTACATCTTGTTGTAAATTGGATTCCGAAATTTGGATACATATTCTGGTGTGGGTTGCAAATGGCTTAGAAATTATAGGCCTCGTTTTGATATCACCTATAACTACATTTAGAACTATTTGCTTGTTAAATTTATTAAGCGGGTCTTCTGTAATGGGTATTTCTAAAATAGGGTTCTCCATATCACTATGTACACTATCGGTTTTAGAGTCAATACTTTCGGTTCGAGAGTCTGAGTCTGCACTTTCAGAAGTATTAACTATTACTGAAACAGACTCTTCATTGTTAATTTGTATGCGCGATAAGGCATCGGCATTAGTATTGTTTTTACCTTGCTTATATATCACAATAAAATCAAATTCACTGAGACGAAGGCGCCAACGAGTCAAACGGGAATTGGGCTCTTTTATATTCATCACCCATTGCAGGGGACGGTGGTCAGTTACTATTTTAAATTTTCTTCCAAAAAGGTAAGGCCGAAAGTATTTTGTTGCCCACACAATTGCTAACAACTCCTTTTCTATAGTACTATAATTTATTTCATTGGCATTGAGGGTTCGCGATGCATAGGCTATTGGTTTATCGGAACCTATAACACCTTGTGAAAGAACGGCTCCTATTGCCAGATTTGAGGCGTCGGTGGTCAATATGAACTCTTTTGAAAAATCCGGATACTGAAGAATAGGATCGTTAATTAATAAAGTTTTACATTTTTCAAAACATTCTATGTAATTTTGATTAAGTGTAATTTTAGAGCCTTTCTTTAAACATTGTGTCATGGGTTTAGTTATTTTAGCAAAATCGGGAATAAACTTCCTATAATAACCAAGAAGTCCAATAAATCTTTTAATTTCAGTTGATGTTTTAGGTAATGGATAATTTTGAATCACTGATATTTTGTCTGGGTTGGGTTTTATACCATCCTTACTAATTATATGCCCTAAATAAGCCGTTTCTAATTTTAAAAATTCCGATTTATCCAGCTGTATCTTAAAATTGGAGTCGCGAAGTTTTTGAAAAACTTTTTCCAAATTAACCATGTGCTCCTGCAGTGATGTACTAAAAACTATAATATCATCAAGGTAAACTAAACAAATAGTGTTTTGGAGGTCTCTTAATACATTATCCATTACCCTTTGAAATGTGGATGGGCTGTTTTTCAATCCCATGGGCATTCTTAAAAATTCAAAATGCCCATGTTCTACACTAAAAGCAGTTTTTGGTACATCTTTGGAATCCATTTCTACTTGGTAAAACCCACTGGCAAGATCGAGAGTAGTAAAGTATTGAGATCTACCTAATTTGTCTAGAACATCAGCTATATTCGGTATAGGGTACTTGTCATTTACCGTTTTTTCGTTAAGTTTTCTAAAATCTACTACTATGCGCCATTTTGTCTGACCTGACGCATCTGGCTTTTTAGCTACAACCCAAATCGGAGAACTCCATGCGGAATTCGAAGGTCTAATGATGCCTTGTTCTAACATTTTGCTAATTTGCTCTTTAACTTCTTGTCTATGAATATAGGGATACCTGTAACTTCTTGTATATACTGGAACCTCATCAGTAGTTTTAATGGTGTGTTTTATTTTATTTGTAAAAGTTAGTGGCTCACCATCCACATAGAATATGTCAGAATAACGTGCACATAACAATTCTAAATTCCTACGCTCTTCTACATTCAAATGATCGGTACGGAGACGGGATAGCACATTTTTTATACGTCGCTGTTGTTCTCCACTTAGGTTTTCCTCCATATTATGTATCTCTGCAGATATAGCACGATCCATTGAAAAAATAATATCGTTTCGAGACGGATTTTTAATTTCGACTATCCCCCGATTATTTGTAACGGTAGTTAAACATTCACCAATGATACAATTAGAAATAGTTTGTTCTTTTATATAAACATCTCCCTCGTGAACATTTATTGGAAGTTTAATAAGTTTTGATGTTCCTGCCGGTATGATATCTTCATACAGATTGACGTTACAAGAGTTATATATTTTAATAGGGTTTAAAGATGTTTTAGTTTTAAATAGTTTATTTTTATAGTCTATTGTGGCTTCCCACTTATCCAGTAAATCAGTCCCAATAAGGCCATCGAAAAAATTGTGAAATTTATAGACAAAAAATGTCACATGACCTGGATCATTAAATTCGTTAAAAGTAGGTAAAGTTATTGAATGGTTGCATCTACTTTTAGCATGGATGTTAGTAACTTCAAATGGGTCGTAGTTTAATGGAAAATTGGAAAAGTATTTTTCTATAATTGTGGGACTCAAAAATGACGTGTTAGCTCCTGTATCTATTAATAGTTTTAATGGTGGTGATCGAATCTGAATATATGGAAGTTGTCGTTGTGTTTGCAAATTAATTTCTATTTTATTGTATCGAATATTTGAAGTTTCTGAAAATCCTGTTCGGTAGATTTTGAAGAGATGTTGTCATTTGCAACGTGGGATGGGATGGTCTGCGGGCTATCAGCGTATTCTTGATGGGTTGGTTCGTACTCGTAAGGACTTTGATATTCCACGAGTTCGCAACTATCGTATAGAGGTTCATAACATTCTGTATAACATTCAGGAAAAGATGGTTCGTTTGTGCTATAATTATAATTCATTTCCCTCGTCTTAAAGTAATTACTAGGGTTTGGG
>DWNE01002882.1:0-17753 GCA_018249875.1 Cecropterus toxeus | reverse complement strand
TATCTGTTCTCAGTAAACTTCAAACCTCCGATTAAAACCTCCGATTTAAAAGTTTCGGAACCGAAGTCGGAACCGAAAGTGTAATAACAATCGGAAGTTCCGACTTATCGGAACTTGTCGAAGCTCCGTAACATCCCTAGTAATGATGCTTCAGCAGCGAAACCACAAAAAGTTCTACCATCTTTAAATATGGCAAATCACCTATTCACCTTAAAACGTATGCATTTCCTATGAAATCCCGCGCTATACAACATAACTATCAGATTTTTCTGATTTCCCCGCATTCCTTTCTATTTTAAGGCCCCTATGCTTCGCACTTGTTAAAATAAATAATGTCGTTCAAATTCGTCGATCCCAACACATTATTATGGGTCATTGACATCGCTTACGCGAACTGAGCACGGAGTAAAAATATTAAGGTTGAAGCTTAAGAACGATCTATGGCGTTATAAGATTTTTTTGCAAAGAAAATATAATTGTAGAGCTTTTTCACGTAATAGAAGTTTGTTATGTGCATGTAATCTTCTTGATGGTAAGGTAGTGTAAGGGACCACTGTCGTCCATGAACACCTGTAAGGCGTCTCTCGATGCCCTCAACGTTTCTACACTCTTTCTACACTCATAGCCCCACACTAGGATTTTCTCCAGTGTCGTGGATGCCACGGACACACAAATACGTATATACAAACACCCAGACCCAGAACAGAAATCTAATCTCATCATTCATATTTCTATCTGGCCGGAAATCGAACCGGGACCCACTGCGCTTCAGACCGGTACGGTCGTCGCGTTTTGAGGACTATATCTCACTTATCCTTCAGACTAGAACACAGTATCGCTTGAGACTACTGTTATTAGGCAGAATATTGCGATGTTGGTTATTATCGTGTGATTCTGGTTATAAATAGCAACGTTCCCTTTTTTCCTGCAAATGTCCTAAAAGGCGAATAAGGGACAAATTGCAGGAGATGGGCAGACGCTTCTTCCTGTGTATCGTCAACTCCTGCGGTCCCAAATCCACATGTCACGCGTTGTGATTATTGGCACATTCCCCATCTTTCAAGATGCTGATAGGACTGCCCCGGTACGGAAGAGCGTGGGCGATATTCGCGGAGGCTCGAATATATTTGCAGCTATGTATATTGCGCAAAAGAGCCGCGTCTATGTATGATGCGCAGAGTGGGGAACAGTTCCAACCGATACCTGAGATTAATTGCTTTACTATTAGAAAGTCCTATATGGAGGCATTGGAATAAATTACATGTAATTAAATAATTGTATTGTTTTTCGCAAATATCTACCAACATAGAATTTTAAGGATCTTAATAACATTTTACGGATGTAAATCTGAAAAAAAAAATATTCTATTCTATTCTATTAGGAGAGGGCCTATATCCAGCATGGACTTCAAAACTATGGATGGACGGTGGTGGTGGGTTGGTATCAGAGCCCTATATGATGTCACAAATTCCTCTGCGGTCGCTTGGAACGTTTTGCGTCCTTCCTCGGCACACCCATCGGACTATTTCCATTACAAATCCTCGACACAACCGAATCATGGAAGACTCCCACTTTATGAGCATTCCATCTGTGATACACAGAAAAATGGTCCAATTCCAACATTACCAATTTGCCATTAACATTTCAGTGTGTGATGTCGATATAACGCATTCCAACGGCTCGTGTCATTTTGGCGGATTGCCAACATAGCGATAAGTCAGGGCTGCCACTTTAAAAACTATGCCGTTATGATATGAATGCCGTCAGGTGCAAGGTGTGTCTTTGAGTCTAGACGTTGGAATTTAATTACAGTACGCATTGACATAAATAAACTGTTACTGTGAACATGTTAATTACAGAAGATTCTATTTAAAAGTGCTTTGAATAACATAACAATAACAATAAGTCTAAAATAATAGGACGGCAAAGTAACCAAATTGCTAATGTAACTAAATATCTGTGTTAAATATACCAATTGAGTGAAATAAAACAAACTTTATTAGGCATTTTGAATCAGACTTTCTCCTAAAACCTGAAATTAATTAAATACATGTAACTTTTATACTCCACTTAAATAAAGTGACCATTATTGCTAAGGAAACAAATTAACACACGTTTTGAAGTGTAACTTTATATAAGTATTTCCAAAACTAAATTTACATCTAACATTAAAATTAAATATATATTTGATCAAGTGGACGCATTTATGCATTCCATAATATAAAAACGATCAAATCAACTCACACCATTCAATCAATTAAATGGAATCCGATGCATAATTATATCCATCATGGCGCTTGCAACGGGATTCCACAGACATTACGAGCTATAATTTCAATCGTAAATCACGAGCAACAATGTTCTTGTGACTGCTCTCTTTGATCTCAACCCGTCTCACCTCAGCATCAGCTAATGTCCACATTGATTGCCATTCCGCAAACTTTTACGACCACAGCAAAGGTTGATGCTGTAAACACCACATTCTTAGATTTGAAGGATCGGTACGGATGGCGCCTATAACTGAATGTTGTTTTATTTTTCCTGTCAGCAATAAAGGTATGTACTATTTTCTTTAGTTCTTTGAAAAATGTTGCGTTATATTTAACAGTAGAAATAAAGTACTAAAAATATTTGTAAATTGTTTGATTTATAAAATCTCTGCACTATTTTCTGTGCGGTGTATAATAGAATCGGTCAATGTGTATTTGTTTTAGATAACTTCAATGGGAAGTTTGGAATAACTTGTAGGTGTACTTTTTAATTAGGTGAATTAAAAAAAATATTTAATATTTAACGCACAACTTTGTCTCCCATCAAAAAAGCACGCAATATAACCAAACGTAACGTCCGCACGACCAGATTTTGTAATTTTTTCACTGTTTTTATCATAGCAACTGTAGGAATACGAACATTAATTTTTTTCAATTTAATTTATTAAGAAAACAGATAAACCGAAAAAGTATAGCCCCCATGCCCCCTTGCACCCTTTCTTTTTAATTTCTTATCTTTTGTATTAATTATTATAGCGACTCTACAGAATTTTTTCTATATTTTATAGTACAAGAGAGAGATTTCTGTGATAGACCGACTGACAGCAGAGGCTTAGTAATAGGGTCCCGCCCTTACTCTAAAATGGAATCCTAAAAACAACTAGTAATATGTTCTACGTATTCCCGTTTCTTCAGTAAGAGGCTACATAATAACGGAATCTCATATAAATGGTTGTCACAGATCGTATATAAAAATATTCGGGAATGTAGCCGAGACAGTCGGAATGAGTCGACCTAAGTGCTGTGTTATAAATAGAAAGGAATCTAGCGTGGTATGCTAACTACGGCCGGTTAACTATGAGAGAGAAGGTCTTTCTCCGCTTCCGAGAAATCTGATTGGCGTTCACGGTTTAGGCGGTCTTTTACGGATTCTGATTTAGACAACATTGCATGGTATCTTTAGAAATAAAAAAGCTGTCCTCCTAATGTAAAACCATAACTGCGTTTAATGAATATGTGCAACAAAACCTATTATAGAAGTTCTACTTCAAATTATTCACAGTATATTATTGATGTAAGAAATTTAGACGTCCATTTTTTCAAGAGTTATTAAACACTATTTATTATAAGTGTAAGGCTCGCCTACGAGACGTTTCATAGGCTTGTGTTAGCATTCATTGTTCACAAGTGGTATAGCAAGAATAGCAGAATTGCTTTTACCCTTGTATGTTCCGTGTTATGCAAGATCTCAACGGATTTGCAAACATTCGTCAAGACGATTTGATTATTGGTAACAAATCGCAGTGTATCATCGAGTTCTTTATAATGTTGGACATTTTGATCCAACTCGATGTTTAAATCAAAACTACCACGCCCAAAACCTAAAGAATGTTACTTTATTTGTAACTGTGATTTAATAAAAAAAATCTGAAAGGCAGGATGATTTCGGAGTTTTATGAAATGATTTGTCTCAAATGCTATTAAATCTACAGATAGGCCTTGGCTTAAATATTTTATTATAATAAGCGTAGGACAAAATGACAGTTTTAGTAGACACTTCGTAACACCTGCCTTATTGAAGAAAACACTTCTTATTCTGTACAATTACGTAAAAAATAATGGGAACGAGTAAGCATGATTTTTTTCGCGTATATCCGCGATCGAATTAACAAGCGGAAAGCTTGCTCCATAATAGTGCATTCGAAGAACTCTTCACGAGTGTTTGTAAATTACCAAATTACATCTTCCATGCTACCGTTGATTCCGTGAAACGATTGCAAAATCATAACCAGGTTACCTACACACTTTATTAATCATTCCATTTATATGGAATACAGCAAACAATTTTATTACTCGTAAATTAATTAATAATCCAAAGATAATCTAAACATAGTGTTCTGGAAATGTAATAATATATCATACATTTGAATTACGGCAGTGCAATAAAGGCCATCTTTAGCCTAAAGTCTTACAGCTTACGAGAAATGAAGAAAAACTTAGCATTACATCGCACTAATCGATTTTAAAAAAATCTCTTGAATTGCGGATGATAATAGTAAAAAAACCTACTTGTACAGAAGAAAGCATATCATCATGGATATCCTTCATAGCTTTGATGGCTAACATAGATGTTGCCTTTTTTGTAACTAGGGAGAAACCTTCTAAAAATACACGACGCCCTGGGAGCAATGCCGGGATTATGTGGATTTTTTACTCACCAAATCCCCCGGAGGCCGTCTTCAGCGCTGTATAAAGCCCATTTTAGTCACCTCTTACGTCAGGCATACCGGGGATACCGTATTCTGATCCCGATAATACAGGGACAACATAGAAGAAACTATTTAAATAAACTGTTTTTGTGTGTTGAAAAGGCCCGAGATAAAAATAAAACTTCCGAAAACAAATACAAGTATTAAACATTCACTTGTCGCTAACAAAATCCAGTTTATTAAGGGCTCTTAATTAAGTCAAGAGCGTTATTAAGGGCTTTTATTAAGGCCAGATACTTTTTCAGCAATTTCTATAAAAATGTTCAATCGATAAACTTCGTATTATTCGTTTAATTTCGATCGTACTAACCCAAAACCTTGTTCCTATGAATATGACAATTCCATAAAAACACCCTAAGTGCACTGGAAGTAAATGCACGGCTAAAGTATTTCTAGTAACCTTGTTTGGGAACTCGTTCATGGTTCACTCGCTGACGGTGGCACGAGGCCCCAAAGGCCATCTCAAAGTTATGAGTGGATACAAATAGGACGGGGCGCTAAGGAATTCGTGGGAAATGGAGGTCACGCATTCCTGTTTACTTTCTTCAAACCAAACTTCTATGAATAAACGAAGTACCACATACTTGGGCAGTTAAGAGTCTGGCGGCGATAATAACTTCAGAAATACGACGTGGTTTGACAGAGAACATTTGTCATGCCACCCATTTCAGTATGCCTTTTTGGATTCGGTTCAAATTCAAATATAAATGGTATTTGTTGTTTGTATCTATACATAGAGACGAAATATATATTAATGATCAAAATAACAAAATCCTAGATAAATTATTTACAAATGCACCTGATGTGTATTAGGAATAAGCATAATTAATGCAAAAAGAGATAGCTCAGTGGGTTAAATTTCAGTCTCCTGCAATGTGGGTCTGATGTTCATATGGCAAATAAAATGTGACATTGTAAACCTATGTGTGTCCTATATATCGCACTGATAGTGCGAAAAATACATCGGTTGACAATTTAGGAACCCTATAATTCTTCTCGACGGTAGCCTTGGCGAGCACGATAAAAAGGTAGACACTTCTGTTTCTGAATGGTAAACTGTACCCAAAAACTTAGTAGTTTGTCATTAATTAAGTATTTATATGTATATTTGCGCGTGGTCTAATCAAACCTTTGAACATTTTGGAACATTCTTGAAGAGTTTTAGATATAGGTTTGCAGTGCTACTAAGCTGGTAAATAATAAAAATATTCCCACAAATAATATTTTAAAATTTGTTCTGGAATTCAGCTTAAAATATCATCTAAAATATGACGGGAAATGACAATGATTTGTATTGTCTGCAAAGTATTTTAATTTTGACAATTTATAAATTCGTCGGATCTCAATACGCTCAGTTTACTAATGAAGTAAATATATCATTTACATTTATTTGTTTATAATATTAAAGTAGCTAATTCACCTTTTAACCAGGTGGTAGAACCAGTGTAGTTCAATCAGGAAGGTACCGTCAGGCAGTTTTTCCGTTTCAAGAGAAGAGCGGTTGCTGGCTCAATTATATCTTAGTCCTCGGGAGTAGCAACGCATCTGTGACTGGACCTTAGATAGACTCTCTGTTCTATAGAAAGTTGTTTCAGATGTCCATAGGCAGTTGTAGGTATAAACACTTACGACCATTAGGTGGACTGGGTAGTCCGCCCTGCAGCCTATTCAATGAATAGTATTAGGATAGTACCTTGTGTACAATACTATCCCTGGAGACTAACCGGACTAACTTTTCCTATCTCCGACTTACCGAACCCTTCAGGGTGGCAAAGCCAATAAAGTGTCTAAAAAAAGAAAAGCTCTTCTTAAATACGAGTCAGAAAAGAGTAAATCTACAAAACAAAACAGTAGCAGAAATGTTTGTAGGCATTAGTAAATTTGTTGATAGAAAAGAGTTGTAATTTGCTACCTATATTTATGAAATCTCAAACACGATTACGTACATCCATGTGTTATACAGAGACCAAAGGCAATTAATTGTACAGATATCATAGATTTTCTAAATGGGACAGTACTATAATTTTACTATATGCAATAAATGTTACTTGTAGTAAACATCACATTGCAAGATCAAATGTTTGGGTAGTCTCCAAATGTCATATTTAACCACCTTCCGTACCTTCGCCAAGGTAGACGGCATTTGCCAAATAGCTGAATTCCTCATTCTGAAGGGTAATCAACATACGCCGAAACATTCTAGAAGCGAACACCAAAATAAATAACCTATTTTTTTGTATAGATTGTGATCATTTAAAACTTTTGAGTTTTATCAGTGGTCTGACCACTGCGTCACAACTGCCTGGCACCAGTATATTTCTGTTCTAACCCTGCAATGTTCTTTGATCTGTATCATCCATCAGCCCTTTTGAGGGTAACTGCTGGATATGAGCCATCCGCACCTGGGTTTTTTCCAGTTACCGAGCCTAGCTTTCGTGTTAGTGGCCGCAGCGGTAATTGATGTTACACAGAAAGGCGTTACTGCCTATTTCATGAATTTTGTCCCTTAATCACCAGCGACATCCATGAGAAGTGAATTTCAAGACTAACACACAGGCTGAAAATTTCATTTGTACAGTGCTACGAAAATTCTTAAGTAATAATCGGGAACACAGAAGCAACACTCCTTTTTTTAGTAAAATTACATTATATTATAAAAAATAACATTCTATTTATCCCTAAGCATGGTTATTTTAATCAGTTGTAACTGAATTAAATAATAATTAAAGTGCAAATCATTAGGGTGAGAGAGAAAACACATGGAACATGCCAACTCAATTCATAGCAGGGCGGGTAATCGACCATATCTTTAAGATTTAAGAACTCTTATTGGGTTTTCTGCCATGGTACCAATATCACAATTCTCTGCCAATAAGATGGTGTTAATGGAAGATAATTTTAAAGTTATATTAAGATAAAATGTAATACAAGGTTTGATTCAGTTCTGGAGGGCAACAAAGCGTCAGTGATACCGATTTAGTATGACTTTTATCCAACCCCAACTTAGAAACTTAAATACCCCAAAGATGCCCTTGGCACTTAGCAACGAGTAACCTGTTCGTTCGTTAACGTCGTTCGTGAGTTTAGACTTAAAAATATTGCTTTGTGTAATTTGTAACTATAATTATACTTACAATGAATGCCGATTATTTTTTTCTATGGGTAATTGTCACTAGTAAAAAAAAGTAATCTGCGATACTCATAAAATATGTTGCACATAAATCTTATTCTCATTCAGCTTGTATTCAGTTATTAATATTTCAACGCAATATTTTTTGCGAATTACTGAGGTCGGTTTAATAATAGCGGGTTATTTTGAATCGTCATAACTTCACAAAAACACTCACGATTACTTGCCAATGTCTAATTATGTACATGGAGGAGGTTCGGGTAATTAACGAAAACATTGAACTTGAAATGTTCTCCTGCCAAGTCACGCCAAGTGATCGTCAGGTGTTCTGGCAGAAAATACTTCAGGGTATGCCAAAAGTTCCTTTACACGATTCAAGTCTTTATGGTGTGTGCACTAAGGAAAATTATCGAGTCGTTGACCTGTGTTATTTGACTTGTCAGTACAGTATTTCGGTTGGAACCCGTCAAAAGGCAGACAGAAGGCGCAATCAAGTTTGGCAGCCAACCAAAACCAAGAACGAATATCATGAGATCAGGTGAAGACTGTCATTTGTACATTCTTATTGTTTGCGCTCATAACAATGATTGCGGTGATTCTTTATAGCTGTAAATTTCAAAATAATTGTGTATATTTATTTAGAACATTCTTTTCTTTCAACGAGAACGTAAAATCCTTGATATTGAATCTATTTTGCTATTGCTAGCTACATAGGTAGCACAAGGTCGATCTCTACAGAATGCTTAGATTTGTGCCAACAATGTTACACCTAAAACAAAATCATGTTGACATCGTTTGAATTGTTGAAAATCCCTTAGGGAATTATTATTTTTATCAGAAGATAATAATAAAAACGCTTTATATCGTATTAAGTAAACCTTAGATATGTTTTGGGAATCCGCAGGTGATATGGATACACTACGTTACAGTTAATAAAATCTCAAAAGATCATTTATGGTCTACGGCTAGACATAGACATATCTCCCTAATTGGAATCACTCAGTCCGATTTTGTACTTCCAATATTCAATAGATACTCGCTATTTTTGTGTGTTTAGTTTATTCGGCCCGAGTTAGCTCTGAACGTTTTTCTAGAATAAATGTCACTCGAAAGCTTTTCTTTTCCGATGTGACGATAATATGATTGATGTCTTTCGAGAGATATGATCAGTATATGATCAGTATACCTTCAAATTATTAGGCCTCGCATTTTATTCGTTCAGGAATATCATTTTAAGGAATTTTATAACGCAATTATCATAAATATCTCATAACGCAGCACGTCAGTGGTATCCAGCTCTGTAAATTAGACCAGCTCTGTAAATTACATTGGGATAAGCAAAAATATCTTGAATACTATCGACTTCAAGTACTGTGTAATTATAGATAGGTAATAATGAAGTTAAATTACTATTACTATAATATAATTGGTGGCAACCAGTATGTTTCGACCAAGTAGGTACCATCGCCAAACTTATTTCAAACATAAAAAGTTGTCGGCAGAATGGAGTGGCTAAAGGCAAACTTTCGCCTAAAGCGTCCATCTCAGACGTAATTCACGTAATAACGTGGCGGATATTTAGTTACAATAGACTAAAGATTTGACATTTTCTAGTATAAGAATTTTTATATAAAATAAAATTAGAAATGAATATAAAGGCTTCTTTAAAATTTGCCTATTAGAAATGAGGACATGCGTTGCCTCCCTATCACATTGGAATACCGCATTTCACTTTCCACACTCAACTTTGCTACTTCATAGGCAGAATTAATATGCAATAACAAGAAAACATTGCTCCATAAACAAATGGCTAATCTCCAAAATCTGAACTCTAACAAAACAACGTTATAGAGCCGTCAATCAGAAAATAAATAGCACTATTTCAGCCGCCATTACGTCACACCAGGAACCGTATGCGCATTGTCAGATCAGTATTCAGTATTCAGTAATTTAGGGATGACGCTTATTTACATAAAAGTTAGAAATTACTTTACCAATTTACCAGTTTAGTTCGACCGGGAAAGTATCACCGGCGCACCTAATTCTAGCAGTTCTTGCGTTTAGTTCGAAAGGGGTGGTTACCGGCTCACTTCTATATGATGCGACCATCTCAGTCCTCGGGATAGCAACGCATTTGTGATCGACTTCAGATAAAACCCCTGTTCTATATGAAGTTGTGCACAGATGTCCATGGGCGGCAGTCTTATATTTCCCAGTTGTTTTAGGAATCCATCACTTTAAATGAGGCGTGTCGCTTTTAAATGTTTTTCTTCAACATTAAAACTGAAATTAGCAGTCGGTTATTTTTTTTTATTATGTATATTATTTAAGGCCTTTTAGGAGTTCACGTCAAAACAGTAACGTATATTAATATGTTACATATATACATTTGTATATTTTATATTCAGTTTTAAAGCTTTCATTTGATATTGTTATGATAATAAAAAAAACGCCAATCCTTCTCTCTTTTATCAGTTCATTCGGACACTGTCAAGTTCAGACTGTAGCGCGTGTCAAAGAAATGGACATACATTCAAACATACATGCTTAAAAACAAAATACGAAGTTTGAAGAGTTATTCGAAAAACATTATACGAAGTGTATATGTATATATATACTTCGTATAATGTATATAAATATTTATTATGTATGTACGTATATATTTAATATATTTATTGAACTTATCAATTTTGTTTCAGGGCTGCTGAAAGAAATTTCATTTTGAAATAAGTAGCCCTTTGTACTATGTATTTTTAATGTATTATTACTTTAATGTTTCTGTGTACAAAAATTATAATAAAAAAAATTTAAAACAGAAAGAGGGTAATCTTTGACGCATTTAAGTAAAAAGTGTCAACCCTAGCTCACTATTACATACACGCCTCGTTCGTGGGCTGCACGTATTTTCAGCGCTCAATGCCACGAGGCCAACAACATCTCTTCAATGAAATTAGTCATTACTCATTACGCAATTAAACATATCTGCATTTTTTCAGTCCAAGGTGGTCATAAAATGGGTAACCAAAACTGATCCAAGGCTGAATTTATCTAATTTATCGGTGGACTGCAACGATTTTTGATATGTAAAATGGTTCGATTGGGGATGTAACATCATCATACCTATTTCTAGCAGTTTCTACGTTTCGATGGAAGGGTGTGGTTGCCGGCTCACTTTTCCATGAGGTGAAGATCTTAGTCCTCAGGACTAGTAACATCTGTAATTGGCTTCAGATAGAACCCTTGCTCTGTATGAAGTTCCTTAAGACGTCTAAGGCCAGCAGTAGACCCTCATTAGGTATTATGCTCGTTTACTAATATATACATACATCAACCTTACAATAATACCAGTGGTAGAACCAATGTATATCAACCGGAGAAATATCAACGCCACACCTATTCCTGGCGTGAAGCAGTTCTTGCATTTCAGTGGAAGGGTGTGGTTGCCGGCTCACTTATATACGAGGCGACCATCCTCAGAGGTATTAACGCATCTGTGATCGACTTCAGAAAGAACGAACGAACGAATTTATATGAAGTTGCTTATGGATGTCCATAGGTGGCAGTAACCACTTACCATTAGGTGGACTGCATACTCGTTCGCTACTCCATTCTTAAATATTTAAATAAAAAAATAAATTTTAATTAAATTAAAAAAAATACATTATGGTGGTTCGATTCTATTCGTTAGTTCACAGATTCGATTCCAGTGGAAGCATCTGGATTTGGGTAAGTATCTATCTGAAGTGTGTACGAGTATATAAGAATGGAGAATATGTGTTAAAAATAATATAGTAAGTATTATAAACCTTCATAAATACAACCAAAAAAATACGATGATAATTCATAACTTATTTATTTTGGTCCCATCATTTTTATAAATAAAATCGTACAATGGCTTAAACAAAGAACAATTTATCACAATACATACTTAAGATGTCACCTTAATTAATTCAATAACTACACTTATGTTATATGTAAATTATGTTATTTTCTAAGTATGCGCTTATTCTTCAGTCTTATATAAATAGGCATACAATACAAACTTCAATAACCCTTCATACAAATGTTCTATTCTCGGTTAGAACAAAAAAATATATATTACATATAATATAAAAAGATCGTATACCAATAAAGTTTTTCTTCACTTCAAGTAACACATTTTCTATACTTGTTTTTAACTTTTCTATATAATCAATATAAGACCCAGTAGAAGAAAATTTGCGCTAAAATTATAGTGACGAATAACAAAATACCAAAATTGACTGGAATCAAAAGGCATGAAACCTTTTTATTTAACGTTATCTATGAAATTTTATTTTAGAAAGAGAATAAAAGATGTAAAATTTAAAATATTCGCACATGTTGAAAATATAATACGAAGACATTTTTTAACAAGTACATAAAACAATCATTTTCTGAAAAAAAAAATTCGGAAGGAATGATGTTCTTTCATTCCAAACATACGAATTTGTTAACTTAACCGTCAACACTAAAATTATCAGTTAACGAGCATGTTGTTGCTTCATTTTATAAATATTTAACAATTTAACTTATTTTAAACAAATACAGCCCAATAACACATCCACTTAGCGAAATGACAACATGCTTGCACTTCAGTACCAATTCTAAATCAATAACAATACAATACAATATAGTTATTTGGTTATTTCAATAACTTACTGACTACGGGTTGACTTCGGGTTTGAGTTTAAAAATGTCCATGCCGAAATAATACAGGTTGCAAATAGTAGATATTTGCTATAAATTAAACAGACAAAAAATAAAATTATGGAATACAATCACTGATATATGGCAACGCCGGAGCTGTACTGAGCTACTACTACGTTACAAGCGTCCGCGTTAAGCGTTAAGAAATGTATGTATCTGATCTTATAGAAGGCCACGATCTTAGGCAACGAAAATACCCTGTAAATTTTAGCGTAATGTGACGAAATTCGCTTGCAGCGCCTAAGAATTTTTCGTGCCTGAGCGATAAGGGCGTACACCATTCTATCAAGGTTTCAACTTGAGTTTATAAGAGTAAATTTCAAATATTACATTCAGCAATGTTTAGGTTGCTAAGCATTTCCATATTGATCGTAATGTTTATTGCGGAAATTTTTGCACAATTAATTTAACCCGATGTCCCCTTTACATCAATACAAATTCTGCGAACTCGATAATAATTGACTTTCAGCTATTTTCAATGGGGCCGTACCTCTGCCTAAACCACGTCATGCCGCTATAGTCTGGCTCGTAAACGTCTGGTATTTCCTTGTCAATGGCCTCACAGTAGACCATTTTGACGGAAGCCTCGCCGAAAAGACGCTCCTCATATTTGATTAGCTGTTTAAAGAACCCAGTGTTCGGCCGTATTTGAGGTCTGGAAAGGAAAAAAAAATTAAAGCACGGTTCATTATAAAATCTCACTGCTCTATAAATTAACATAGAAACAGGAAAATAATACGAATACTCAGACATAAAACAGAAATGTGAAATCCTGATTCAATAAAGAATATCCAAAAGTATCAAATAATACTTTTGGAACTTGTTTATGTATTGATGAACCATTTGACAGTGTTTTAGTTATTATGTTAAAACCCCAACCTATTATCTTGTATCGATGTAAATTCTACTACAAAGCATAGAAATATTTAGTAGTCACGTCAACAATTTACAAGTATCTTCGATTAAACTGAAAAAAGCACTCTGCCTTTAAATGGCAAATTCGTATAGTAATCACTGTTCTACTCGAAACACCTTTAAAGTTGTAGCTATTGCAGCATATGTAGTATCTATAGTTGAGAGACATACCGTCTTTGCTTAAGGTGGTGGTACGCGTCCCTAAGTGTCATCTTCTGCCATTTAACGAGGTACGCCAAGCAAAGTGTGACTGATCGTGAGACACCGGCGACGCAGTGCACGAGAACGATTTCATCCCTTAAGACAACCTGAAACGAAATCGACATTTAGGAATGACAAGTATTAGAGCACTATTTACCACACCACACCACATTTATTTTAATATTTTAGTGGAACCCATAATATTCTCTCTTTTAATAGTGGCATTCCATCTTCCACATCTATTGTGAATCAGCCAATATTAACGAAAAAGTAATTTAGGATGATATAATCTCCGTCTTCATTAAGAATACTGTTTTAACAAACCCGGCTAAGGGTATTCTAAAGATACGCATATCACAAGAAATCAGGAATCAGGAAACATGGTGCAATATTTAACAGTTTCTATTTATACGCCAACGTTTATTTTCCAATTGCACCCACTCGCAATAAGACAAACTGTTATCGTTTATTAATGCAACTGATGCAAAACTTTGTAAACATGTGGATAGCTTACGGGCGATAAATGTCTGGGTTGAGCGCATAATTGAATGAAACTTCCATCTAGAATTACTCAGCGAGCACTTCTGTATTGGCAAAAAATCTATGTCTATATTACAACAGGGTACCAACTTTTTATACTGACGCTATTATTTTTCTATGTTCATATTCTAATGAAAGATATTTTCTTACCTCATTTATCAAATCCGCAACCCGTTCCATATAAGGGTGCATATCAGAATTTGGAGTGTCTAGTAACGGCACATAGTGTCGTGGCACGTAATCTTCTGGTGGCGGTGGTAATTCTGGGGCTGCGCTGACCACAAGACCTGGCCTCAATGCTCTTACAGCACCAGGCAATGCATGAGCACCACAAATGTATACAGACGTTGTGACACGAGATACGCCGAGAGGACAACCTCTGTAGAAAAAATAAATACTTAAAACTTATAAAACATTCGAGGGAAAATAATTCAAAGCCCTTAGCACAAAATTTTATATTGATACCTGGCCTTTACCTAATGACCTCATCGGACTCTCCTATTACACTTGTAATTCACAAATTCGTACATCAATTTGTCAAGAATAAAGTAAATGATGTCATACATGATGACACAAAAGTAGTGACATTAATTAGTGACAAGGCCAATTCAGTTGGCCTGAAACCATTTAATACTACAGACTAAGGACGCGCATATTCAAGTGATTTACTAACTAAGATTATTATAGACGCCGCCCACCGAATGCCCTATCGTTTGTTGATAAACAAGATTTCATATGAATCATAGAGACGATAAAAAGATTATGGAAGCTTGCGCCAAAGCGTCGAAAAGCTATACTGATATCTGTTAATCTGTATTTCTTAGATCAAAGAGTGAGTACGAAAGAGATCGAACTCAAAATTCCGCCAAATTGACTTAAATATAAAACGTAGTTTGTCAACTAGCGGAATAAAAAGTGACGATTTCATGCAAAAAATAACATTAGTGCTTTAAGAAACTCCCCAAAATGTGCACACATTTTAGTTTGCAAAATGCAAATCTGCCATTATTCCTCTTTTTTCTCACCGTGCAATATCTTTCGAATTGCATAAAAAGTTTCGAAGAAACGGTTTCATCAGCGGAAAAAACGGTTTAATCTACAATCTACAGGTCCTGATTTTCTCCATTGATCGTGTAGTATGTTCAGCAATTTAGGACAGAGGTGTTGTCACGATTTCAGACGTGACACAAACGTCGCGGCCTGAAACACGACAACAATCCGACGCGAGCGCACGTAAACACCGCATACCACGCGGTTGTGTCATATTGGCGTCTCGCCAACCGCGTCTGACCTAGCGAACTTGCTCGTGTATACGTTCTGTTCGTCTCTTGGCGCAATGCTTTCTAATATGGTTTTAATTTGACCATCTTCGACTTATATGGAATATATTTTATGTAAATTATTAACTATTTAATTTGATGGTATGCTATTAAAATCTATTATTAATATTCGTTCTATGACACCATCAAAACCTTTGTTTGAAAACCACTGATAAAACTCCATTTATATTACTGAAATTAATTACCTATATGGACTTGTTAAGAAGTAATAATATCTACGAGTATTTGTTTAAATTAATCAAATCATAATTTAAAAAGGTATTTTAAAATTTCAGACGCCTCAGATTCTCTGTTAATATTCTGAGATTTCTCTCGAGATTTTTGTCGAGGTATTTATTATTTTCGAGCGTAATTTGTTAGAAATGATAAAAACTGTTTAAAACATTTTCAACCTATGCTTTCGGTATCTGATACGAGATTTTTCTAAAAAAAATGTTTCGAACCAATAAATTGTTGAATTTTTTACAAAAAGGACAAAAATGTTATCTTATCATGGGCATGATATGAGACCTAGAAAACTCCTTGAAGGAACTAAGAAATTAACAATCAATCATTCGACTTTAGATGTCATGGTATTAAAATTCACAATTTAAGTATTTACTTGTTTAGTTCCTCCTTGGTCAATTTCACTTGTTCCACCTCAACTGTTGGTTCATTCTCGCTCCCAACACTAGCCACCTTATCTTCAACTGTTAGGACCTTCATTGTGTCCCTAACTTCAGTTGTGAATTAAATGTCTTTTAGCTCCTCAGAATCTATGTTTTCGCAGTCAAGTTCATGCACTTCACTGAAAACACTGTGAGTTATTTCACTTTTAAGTCAACTTTAGTTAAAATTCTCTCGTGTTTACGATCGATGTATAGTTATTTGAATCGAAGCGTGTGCGAAGGCGCGAGTGACAACACGCACTGATTGGGACCACGTCTGGGCACCTGTGCCGAGCCCGAGACCGCCTGCAATATCCGGCATTCCACCGCTATTTTCGTGCGAGGGTGACTGTTATTTTGTTTACAGTACTACGCATTACTGTTTTTGGTTGTAATTGGGTGTTCCTGAAGGTTAAAGCTGGCTAAAATAAGCGAATCACAGTATGGACAGTTAATAACTGATCTAATGTTTATGTGCTTGCTTTAAAATATTTTTTTAATTGTAAGGAAAACCAAATTAAATGCTAAAATAAATATCCGATAATGTAGAAAAGGGGTGAAAAAAAGAAAGAAAAGGAGTGGAATGCAGTGGAAGCAATAAAATTCCATGTGAGAACGAGCTCATAGAAGCAAACATTCTGTCAGTGAAGCATGAACCGGTAATTAAATAATAATTTTGTATTTCTGGAGATAATGAAGTGAAAATATAAAGTGGAAGAATTAGCAACGATTTGTGTGTTCAATAAATTCTAAAATAATTGCAGTATTAACAATATGACTGGATAAAATGCACAGTTTGCGATCTAGAATTGCAACGTTAAAATAAAACAATTTATTTTCTATTTAAATTATAATATTTTACAAATTTTTAATCTTGGTTATTCTGATCTGGTACAGTATTTATTGAATGATAATCATTTTCCAATCTATTTACAAATAAATATAGTTTTGTAGTGCTGTAAACATTCCATCTGATTGCTAGGCGCCTCATAATTCACGTGTCACGGTCTTCCGCGATCTTTCTTTGATACTCCGGCATTAATTTAACTTTTATGTTTAACTGTGTTGCCAATGATAATATGTGCCTATTCACATGTGACACAATCACATCGAAAAATGTATAAAATTCGTATTTTTTTATAATATTGAAGTAGAAAACGAGCATGCAGTCCACCAGATGGTAAGTAGCCACTGCCGCACATGAACATCTGTAATAAACTCCAAATAAAATCAGCAGTTCGCCTGAAGTTGGCCACAGATGCGTTGCTACACCTGTATGAGGACTAAGTTGGAATGTATCGGTAAGTATGTCTCTATTACCACACCCTTCAGACCATAACAAAGCAGCATTTACCACAGCTTTTGGTTTATAAATAATATAAATAATGAAGTAGCAAACGAGCAAGCAACCCAACCGATGGTAAGTGATTACTGCCGCCCATGGACATTTGTAAGCAACTTCATATAGAACAGGGGTTCTATATGAAGTCTAT
>DWNE01002881.1:0-17754 GCA_018249875.1 Cecropterus toxeus | reverse complement strand
TCCAACTGTGCTATCTTGTCTTCGTTCTCGCGAAGGTTGTTGTGACTGTCCAACATCTCCTTGTTGTTAGCGAGTATTGCTTGCACTACGGACGCCTTGATAGCCATCGCGCGGTTCAGTTCTTGCAGCTCTTGATTCAATGCCACCTGTAAAAGTTTATTAAGGTTTAAGCAAGAAAATCTCCATAAAATCAAAGTCATGTTTTGATTAGCAATTATTTTCACAAAATTTCACTGCAAATAATAGCGAAATTTACTGAAATTTCAGCAATGATGATGCTTGCATCAACAAGCCAATCTTTCGTGATCCTTAGATAAAGAATGGAATATCGTTCTTTAAATAATCCTGGATGGGATTTCAATCTGAAATATCCTCACGTATATTTATACTCTCAAAAGGGCTGAAAAATTAAAATTAATTGTAGCAATTTACAGTTCATGAAGTGGACAATGTCAAACATACCTACATCAATATAAAATATCCTATTACCATACCAATTATAATAATACAAGCGTGTCGTAATTATTTATTTCATATTCACCTGTCCCATCGCGCGTTTCTCTTCCTCCAACACAACTTGATCCTCATTCAGCAGAACATCTTCATCCACCTTCTCACTGTCATTGTCGTCTTTAACGAAAGACAACTTAATCTCATGGTCTATCAACTCCTCGTTAGTCTTCAAGTTCACCGACTGTAGGTCTTCCAACCTTACTTTAATCTCTTTCAAATACTCTACTACACTGTTCTTTTGAACTTCATCATCTAATCTGTCAGTTGTGTTCAAATTATCTATAGTTTGATTACATTGCTCCGTTAGTTCATTTAATTTACGTTCAATTTTGTCTTTTGCTGCTTCAGCTAAAAGCGCTTTTTCGCACAGATTCGTGTTCTCAATTAACATGTTACCCAAATGTTCTGTCACTTGCTTGTGCTTTTTGAGAAGTTCTGCATACTTCGCCTTTTCTCTGTCCAATTCTTCTTGTAACTGTTCATTGTTCTGTTCGCTTATAGTTGGTAGTTTACCGACTAACTGTAGTCTAAGTTCATTGACTAAGTTATTTAATCTGTGAAATATCAAATTCAATTTAATAACTGTACAAACAAAACACAATCGATTTGAGACTGTCCTCCTTCCTATGAAGTATATTGAAAAGGTAAATTGAAAAGTTGTGATACAATTAAGTCTATATTGACTACATGATTTTGAAATCATTGTGAACGTAACCTTGTATAAAAATAGAAATGATAAAAAAATCTTTTATCATACAATAACATAAATGTATAAATGTAGAAATCATGTATTTTGTAATTTAAAAACTTATCAAAGATCTAGATATTTACCTAACAATTTCAGCAGCTTTAGCGTCCTGGTTGATAACCGGCTTGTTACGTATACGGCGCGCGCGATCAGCGTATCTCAGGGTGGACACAGTTTCGTCCAAGTTATAATCAGCTGGACTCACGCACGCAACCATCAATGTTAGAGAGTTGCCTCCGAGACTGTCTGTGAATACAATTGTTTCTATGTAACAAGTAACTTAGCGCGGGATTTGCCGCCTGAGGTGGAAATTGAATTAGCTGACTATTAAACTCAGCAAAAAAAAAAGTGGCGTAGAATAAATATTTGCCGAATACTTTACATCCAAGGACTCAAGTTGGGTGTCAAAACTCTTCCTATGGGATATATTAGTTAATTCGAAAAATTGGATTTTGTCGCCCCCTAAGGCACACCGCCGAAGCCAGGTTGCGTTTTCCTCACCTCACCCCCAAGTTATGTCTTGTAATACGACTGAATCAATTTATTGCAAATTTTCCCTATTTATTCATTTTTGTCAAGCTAATAATGTTACAAAAAATACTCCCAACATTAATACTGACACTTTACCAAATTCAAATGGAATTTGGTAATCAAGAATCCGTCTCGATAATAAATGCAAACTCTGCTACTCTTCAAGTCCTGATATTTTTTTCCAATATAGAAACAGCACACGAAATCTCTCACTAAATGTGTCAATTTACACACCCTTGCATTACAGAATACAGCAGCACTGCCCATTGCTCTTATGAGACAAAAATAACTATGAGCTAGTACTACAACAATCCTCAACATATAAATCACCACATAACAACTAATATTTCATTACTACGTTAAAAAACTCAAATACCCACATACCTTGCAGCAACCTTGTCAGTTTACTGTCCCTATAACTAATGAAGCTTCTATTGGTACCATCACCCAACGCCGATATGACGTTGCCGAGTGCCAGTAAGCCCTGATTGATCTTCACACCTTCCTTCATTCTTTCACCAACAGCCTTTGTCTTTTTGATACGCTCAGATCCAGCTAAATCTACTAGGTGGAATTTGGAGGTGGTGGCTATGTTCCTGAAAAAATATCGCATATAATAAGAAATAACAAAGAACAGATAACTTTTTATTACTACTGCACAAATATATACACAAAAAAAGATATATAAGTTTTTTTTCGGTATTCTTTGCACAGAGTGAAATTGGCATGATAAGTGGCATTCTTCCTCAATCCACCCGTAAGATGTGTATTTATTATTTACAAAGACAATACTAACTAGAAGTTGGTACAGAAGGACGGAGATTAGAGATAAAGCAAAATTTAACCAACCAGCTTTGCTTTATTTATAAAAAATATATGTTAAAGTACAATTATTGCTAACACAAGCATTAAAAAGTTTCTTTATATTACAAAATGATGGCAAGTAAATAACTAAACACTAACTTGTCAGTGCGACTCTCCTTGGCGATAATAATAGTGAAGACAGCATGACTCCGACTGGAGGCCTGGTTCATTGCTGTGGAGCCTGTCACGCGCCCAGTTGACCCTCGCTCCAGCACCATCATGGTCTCCATTGTGGATGCCACCGGTAACTCTGTTATACCTGAGGCAAGGTATGGGTTTATAACCTGATATGAAGACCACATCCCAGTGGCGTAGCGTGGGCTTACGCCGCCCGGAGCGGAAGTTGAACTCGCCACCCATTGACAAATTTTAGTTGGCAAAAAAAAAACGACAATGTCAAACTTGACGAACAAAAAAAAAACGAAAATATCTAATTTGACGACTAAAAAAACGCAGTTGCCAAATCTTTTTTGCCGCCCCTCAATATGTGCCGCCCCGATGGACCGCTCCTCCGGCCCCCCCACGCTAGGCCAGTATCATATACATTTCAATCAAACACATATTTCAAGATATAAGGTATATATATTTAAGCTGTAAGTGTTATAACTTTTATATTTTATTGGATTTGTGACAAATGAAAGGTACTTCTAACACTGATTAATGACAATCTTAATCTTAACAAATAAAAGTTCTTAACTAGCTTAACAAATAGATCTTATAGGACTGATGATTATTTGTTACCCTATCACACTTTCTTCTCGATGCATTTGGTTGAAGTTTGGTACATACATATGACCCGGATTATCTATACTAATATTGTAAAGCAAAAGAGTTTGTTTGGTTGAACACGCTAATCTCAGGAACTACTGGTTCAAATTGAAAAAGTATTTTTGTGTTTAATAGTAAATTTTCCGCGGAAGGCTTTAGGCTGTATAACATTACGCTGTGTTTGTTTGTTTTTAATAGATTGTTCTCTAATAACGCGGGTGAAACTGCATGGCCCAGGTAGTGTAGAAAATGCCTTGTTTTTTGAAATATACTGCGGATTTGCAGGAATAAGGTAGTATATAATTACCTGGCAAAATAACCCCCTTATTGATATCCTCCCGGATCTCAATGATGCTGTGGCCTCTCTCCTTCCCAGAGAGCAGGTCGTAGCACTGTTCTTGATACAGCTCCATGAAAGACACTGACACTTTGAACACAAACTTGTCTTCATGTGCCTCTATAAAGTCAAAAATGTCAGCCACAGCTTGGGGAATTACACCTGTGAGGAAACATAAATATAAAAAAAGACTCTAAAAGACGCTTTCTACACACATAGTCCCACACTAGGATTTTCTCCTGTGTCGTGGATGCCATGGACATACAAAGACGAATACAGAAACACCCAGAACAGAAATTTATACTCATCATTCAGATGCCTGTCTGGCCGGGGATCGAACCCGAGACCCACTGCACGTTAGATCGGTATGGTAACTGCTCGGCCACGCGGGTCGTCAATTAGATATTAGAAATTAGATTTTAAGTGTGTAAAGGAGATTTTGTATGGAATGGGTTATCCTAATGCTAACGTTATCCTGATGAAGGTAAGCGTTTGTACTACAATTTTTGGTCTACAATGGCAAAGCAACTAAACCATTGTATGTGAAAACAGAGTACTAATTTTAAAATAACTGTATAGCCTATTGTTATATTTTTAATAAAATCAAAATCTTACCTAATTTAGTAGAATCTCCATCCGATCCAGAGTAATTTGTCCCCATAGTGTAAGTCTTCCCTGAGCCAGTTTGTCCATAAGCAAGAATTGTTACATTATACCCTATTGGAAAATAAGATTTTCTTTATGTAAGAAGAATACCATGGAATAAGAATTCATAATCAATAGATCATGGTATTGCTGTAATTGTACTCATTACAATTATTTAATTAAAATAGAAATAGACAAAGTTTAATGACCTCGTAAGTGAAATAGATGAGGTTCAACAGCAGATATAAAACAATTTATAGTAATGGGAAGGTATTACTTCCCACTTACTTAAACTTCAAGGGTGCGTTTTCAGCAGAAATATTTAAAGTAGGTGAAATAAGTGTGTATCCCACTAACGGGATTGCCGGATTTTCATCACATAGCTTATCATGGCTTGGAGCCTAGCATCGCCTAGCTTATCATGGCATGATGTTAATAGATTAAACAAAGGCCATTTTTTTTATATAGAGATGCAAGTTTAAGATAGGATCTGTGACTGCGAGCTGGAGACATTTTCATAGCACATATTAATCAGAGCTTAGCTTGTACCTTGTACAACTCTGGTGAAAATGCACCCTAAATTCAAACAATATGTACCTTGAAATAATTTCCCAATGAGACCTTTGACGGCTGTATCATAGAACTCCTGTTGTGTGATGTGTTGTGGGAACACATAGTTGTAGGTAAAGGCTAAATCCTTGATCGTCACTTGAGGTTCCCCAGTTACAACCTCGATGCACTCATCACAACCCCTCTCAGTCTCTTGCCGCATTAGGGGTCTAATGCGAAGAGCCACTTGCACCGTGTCTATTGTTTTATTCTCCCCGTCCACCATTTTGACTATCTATCTATTAAAAATGTCGAAAAAAGCGCGCTCTTCGCTTAGCTAACGTGTTTTTTTATATACGTTTCATACTTTCATGGCCGGTTACAGTTTTGTCAATGTTTTCTTTTGTAACAATCGCGCACATAAGTTCTTTCCAGCCAGTCTTATTGTTGCAAAATTATCTGAAATAATAAACAGAATCGCATAAGTTTTCTTTTTAATTTTTTGAATTTATGCTAAATGTATTAGTGGTATCAATTTATTCAACAGATATATTAGAAATAGAAGGAGAACTTAATTCGGCACTGTAGTTACACTTACCCAAGTTACTCTAATTAATTAAATATCAAACAGAACGTTAGCACTTCGTTTTAAAGTTTATAAAAGAAACTCGCCTATGAAACTAATTATATTTTCACAATACACAAAATGAAATGGAAATCAAACGGAAACGTTAATACCGTTTCAAAATTACAACGGCTGACCAAACCAAAGAAACGACAACTTTAAATTTAGTGTTACCATTATAAAACAGTTATGATGTACCTCTGTCATAGACCGATAAAATAATATAAACAAACTAGAAATTATTAGACTATGACTGTTCAGTTTGATTTTAAATTCAGAAGATTATTTATTTTTATTTTCTTCTATTAATTTATTACAATAAGTCAAGTACCAGCTTCTTGACCTGCTGCCAGATGATAGAGCAGGCTAGCAACATAAATTTAAAAGACTTACAAGCCGACCGAAAAAGATGGACACGAATTAATTAAGTTAGGCTTGAAGGCGCAAGCCAAAGCCGTAAAACATTTTTACATAATAAACAATTTCTGAGATTGCCTCGATTTAATTGCTACTGATAGCATTAGCAGTTTTTAGTTATAACATTTTTAAACAAGTTTGTTGTATATAAAATAAAAAAAAAAAAAGTTATTAGTGATTTATTTCAGCAGAAGTCAGAATTAACTAAATCTTTTAATAATTTTATATTTATATTGATACTATTCTTAAATAATACTATTGTAATAAAAAATTTAAAGATAAACGGCGATTGACGAAAATTAAAATAATATTAAAAATAGGCATATCCTAGAGAGTAGAGTTCGTGTGCCATTAAAAAAAATAGTATACAGGCGTTGTTATTGGGCTGATATATAGTAACAATAAAAACAAAATAATGAGTTAAGTAAACTTGTGTTGAAATACAATAAGCTAAGGCAGGAAGGCAACAACAATAAAAAAAGTGACACTGAAATAGTAAATGTCACAGTCTGACTGATATGACATTTGACATTCAGAAAGCGAGCGAAAATTGAGAATCTCGAAATTAGAAAGCATTTGAAATAAGTTCTTATTTTTTAATCAAGTTTGATTATAAATAAAACGAATGTTATGTGCCGTTATAGTTTCTATTATGTGATTAAAAAGTTATTAGTTTCGTAGAAAGTAGTATTCAGATGTAAACGTCGTATTTTGTTAGCTGTATTTGCGTCATGCCGCCCAAAACAAGAGGGGGTAAAATTTCGAAGGCTTCGAAGGAAAACATTGTCGAAAACCCAAAACGTAAACCAAGAACGACTGGTAAAGCTACAAAACCTAGAAAAGCGTTAGCAGACAAAACCAACTCTGCTTCAGATGACAACGCATCTGTTTTACCAACGAAGGACGAGCAAGACAATTTTCTCGTCAAACAAAGGCCTCGCCGTGACAGACGCCTCCCAACCAGATATGTAGAATGCAATGTGTTGCAAAATTTATCAAACAGTAAGAATGCTTCTAATGATAATGAGCCCAAGGAACCTGTTAAGATTCCTATTGTGTTGGTAAGTCCCTTAAAAACCCAGAAAACAAGTTTAAATGATAGCTTGATTACTAAAAGGCCTAAAAGAATATGCCGATTGCCTTCTAAGTTTGAAGATCATTCAATAAGTCCAAGTAAATTTGTGCCAATACAACCAGCTTACGCCAGCACACCCAAGATACATAAAAATGTTGATAACAAAACTCGAAACAAGAACGTAAGCCCTAAACTAACCCCAGTTTCCAATAAGGTAATATCTACTAAAGTAAATAAGAGGCCTGAACAAAAACGAAATAACAATGCTTCCAACAGTAGTGCAGATACAAACAATAATGCCAAGAAAGATCTACCTCGCACAAAAAGTGCAACCAAAAAAATTGCTGCAAAGAGCCCACCAAAAGTATCACATGCAAAATCCCCAAAAAAGATAATAGAAAAGAATATTTCTATAAGAATCCTTGAAGATAGGAAGTCTTCAAAAAGGGATGCAAGTAACATTGATGTGTATGAGTTTACATATGATCCGAATGAGGAACCACCGCCACAGAAAAAGAAAAGAAAAAAGCCAGCAAAGAAGCGAGAACCGAAACCCAAAAAAGTAGTATTCAAAAACAATTATGACCTAAATATGGCTAAAGCTTTATCAGCCTTAAAGAATAAAGTTGGTACAAATTCCACTAAAGCTGTTGTTAATGAAAATATACCAGCTGCTCCTACTACAACAACACAAACAAATGTTCAAACTATGCCATCAAATGAATTAAAACCTCCAACTACCTCAAATAAACCTGCTGAGAAGTTAAAAGAAACAACAGTCTGTAATACTGAAAGTACCTACATATCTCAGAAGAATTATAATTCTGTCAGAGTAGAAGACATTGCGTTAGATTTTGAAGATAGTTACACTGATGAAGTAAATTATTCACCAGTTAATTCACCCTGTCGGCCAATCACACCAGCTCCACAGAATGTAGACAGAGAAAAGGAGAGACCTATTAATGCTGATCCATTAAACCTTCGAGAAGATTTCAGCTTCTTTGAAGACAACCCAGTAGCGAGTAGTAGCATGAATGTTTCTGTAAGGCATCCTGCAGCAAGCCCCTGGCGGGCGGAATTTGGTAGTCTACCAATAAAATGGCAAGTTAACACATATGTTAAACCAAACATGACACCAGCGTATGAAAGCTCATTCATCAACTTCAATGACAGTAAGAAGAAACATGTCTACACTAACTTGGGAGTAGATACTAATGACAATGATGCTCCACAGATTTATGAAGAAAACACCTCAAAGATGAAACAAACAAGCATTATATCTTTCATCAAAGAGTGTGTTGAGAAGAGCGCTAAGAAAAGGAAGAGTAAACTAACACCAATTAAAACAAACTCTCTATTTGAAGATTTAAATAACACTTCAGTCACAGAGAAACAAGTTACACCCAAGAAAAAAACACAAAATAAATCTATAAATGCAAATGTCACTCCACCTAATCATGATGTAAATTGTAACACGTCCAATGAATCCAGTAAAAGCAATGCTAGTAGTACAGACAACGTCAGAAACTCAAGTAAGAAAAAGAAGGATAAAAATATCACATACTTTGGATTTGATGACAGCGAGAATCAAGATCAAGAGAATGTATCCCCTTCAAAGAAGTTAGATAAACGTAAACTAAGGGCATTGAAACCTCGATCAAGGGCAGTACTTCAAGAGATCAACCGAATGAAAGAGCCAACTAGAATTGCATTGCCAGCTGCTATCAAATCTAAACTTGTACAGAGCTCGGACACAGTAAATAAGCTGTTTGATCAAATGAAATCTGCAGCAGAGCCACCTGTTTTCCCAGAAACAGAAGGTACACAAACAGAAACTTCGAATACTACTGAAGTGCAAGTAAATGAAGATGAAAATGATGATGATGCAGATTCTGTTCATTTGTTCGAAGATATTGAAGTAGTACATCATTTAAAGGTAACTACTTGTATTATGTTATACAAGGTTTTACATTAAAGCAAGTTTTTAAAGACCTATTTTATTAATATGTGAAGTTCTTTTGAATTTTAAAATGTGGTGCATTTTACTTACATTTAGCCATTGCAAATTTGATTGGATTTAAAATGTTTTGTTTTATTATAGGTGCTTATTGTTTATACAAGTTTCAGAAATATAAAAACACTAAAATCAAAAACTTATCGTTACAATGTTTATTAATGTCCCAAACATTTATTTTTAAATTTCAGGCACATAGGAAGAGCTATGGGAAAGCGAAAAAAGCAGTAACATTCCGTCAGAACTCCATGTCAGATAGTGATGTTCCACCTAGTGAGGCAGCTGAGCGAAGTGTTTCAAGTGATGAAGACGATTTACATGATTTGACATTCAAGATGCCTGAAGTTGAACCTAAAAAGGCTGTAAGGAAAAAGAAAACTAAAAAGCAGAAGTTGTCCAAGAAAGAGGTACGTATGCATTGCCATGTTTATATATATTTCTTTTATATGGTTTTTATATTTTTATTTATTTCTTTTATGTCATGAAACCATTTAATAATATATCATTGTAGTAGTAAAAAAAAGTTACTTGTAGACTAGTAACTTTTTTTCATAATGTGGAAGTAGCAAACAAGCATGCAGTCCAGTCCACCTAATTGTAAGTGGCCACTGTTAGCCATGGGCACCTGCAATCAACCCAAGATACTATCAGTCTTAAGTGAGGTTAGCCACAGATGTGTTGCTAAGGTAGTCCACCTTGTAACCACCTTTATAATTAAATATTATATACCAGATATGAAAATACTAGTATGTATAAAGTTAAACCAAAATAAAGCAGTACAAATATACCCCAAACCTTATCAGACGTTTTTGATAAAAACATGGGAAAAATGTTAAAAAAGCTAGAATTTGGAACAATAAATGGCATTTCTATGTGATTTTATCAAATTGCTACAATTTATTATTTGTTATTTAAATGGTTTAAAAAAAAATAAAGTGTATATTGAAATAAATAAAGTATTAATTTTTAACTATCGGAGGATTCAAACTTTCTGAGAGGCAGAGTTTCAAACCACCTTCCCGTTACAGCTTCTGTTATAATATATTGTGCTAAATCATTTTACAGGAACAAGAAGTGGAAGCTTGGGCAGCCGGTTTCAACTCAATGTGTGAAGATATTGAAGAATTTGATTTGGTTGTTGAATAGAAATAGCTTTACTCGTTTTGGTTTGTTCATTAAGTTCTGTTTAAGAAGTGCAATAAAGCACAAGAGTTTTAGTTTTAAGTTTAAGTATAACCTAATTGGTTAACATCACAAATAGATACAAAATCACGAGATTCTACATTGCCATTATTAATTTGCCATTTACATTAGTAGATAAAAAGAATGCCATAAAAATGTGCTTATAGTATATTTTTACATTATGTTATAAATAAAGTCAATATTCGGATATTACATTACTAGTTTGCCATTCATTGATACAAAATCATGCCATAAGATTGTCTGTGGGGAAGCTTTTAAATTAGGTTTTAATTAAATCAAGAATAATTTCAATTTTATTATTTTTAATATCGCAATGTTACACGATAAATGAACTGCCATATAAACTCTGACATTTTACTAATCATAATTCTTTTTAAACATTTTTATTTAAGATATGTATAACATTAATAAGAAATTTTATTTCTCAAAAATTATGGTACGTTATTATTTTAAAAGACGCGGGTGTCAACGTCGTTATAAGAGATTTATTTTCCATTATTTTTAAGCCCATTCTTCGCTATTTCATATCGCAACAATTGGAATGTCATTAACAAGGAAATTGTAAATAATATTGCATACTTAATTTTAACTAATTTGTACTCAAATTACAATATTTAAGTTAGACTTAAAAGATAATTTATTTTATACATTGGCGTAACTCCTACACTGCATTAAACAATATGTTTGCGCTCCTAATTATCAATCGATTGAATGTTTTATAAGAAATAATAATGATTTAAAATAATATTGTTTCATTATTATACCCTGAAATCTCATCGTATTACAATAATGGTTACAAGGTGGTAGAACCAGTGTAGTTTGTCCGGGGAAGTACCACCGCCACATCTATTTCTAACGTGAAGCGGTTCTTGCGTTTCGTTGGAAAGATGTGGATGCCGGCTCATATATGAGGCGATCATCTCAGTCCTCGGGAGTAGCAACGCATCTGTTATCGACTTATGATGTTGTTCACTGATGTCCATTGGCGGCAGTAACCACTTACTCGTTTGCAACTTTAATGTGATAAAAAAATGGTAGTATCCTTCGTGGCACGATACACCTCAAAATTATTCTTATAGTCTTGTATATTTTGATTCGGTGGGTGTAAATGGGTGGCAGTTGGTTGCTAATTACCAGATGGAATGCGTTTTATTTTGATATCAATTTACATAAAATAAAAATGACATGAAATAGATGTACATTATTATACTTAATCGCTATAAAATTAATATGTAAGTATCATAACTATATGTTATGTAACCGACCTATCACTCAAATAATAAACTTACCTAGCGTATTAAACGTTCTCCATCTTAAATTGCTATACAGCGCCATCTGTTAGATAAGATTTACATATTCATGTTTTTCTGTGTACGGATAGATGTCGCTTGGATGGTACATTTAAATAAAAACAGTTGAGTATGTGAAACATTATTTATTGTTGGTAAAATATCATTATCCATTTATGTATTATAAAGACAGTTTTGTTTTTTTTAACGAACACAAACGAACAAAAAATTTTGTACTGTTATAGGAATGAATTGCTTTACATAACAACACCTGACATAATTTGTTTCAACGCCATCTCTTATTCTGTACAGTTCTACTGAAGCTTAACTGTATTCAATAATTATTTTGACAAATACACATCGCATGTGACAAATAGCTTAGTTCGAGACATGATTAAAAGATGGCGTTTAGTACCTACGTAATATTAATCGTGTCTTAAAATAAACGAACGTGTTTGTTGCTGTACAGCTAAACATAACATAACACATAATATTTAAAAAATGTTTTTATTGAAATTTTTTTTTTTTTTTTTTTGTAAATTGACATATTTTTGTGTCCATACTCATTTCTCCATATTAAAAATATTTAAGATATGTGTGGAAATTTCAACATCCATCGATCTATTTCTAAGGAGGGTGATCCATCTTAAAACACCCAGACGTTATTTTTACGTATATATTTATAAATTTCCAAAGTCAAAGCACGGTTGTACCTACAGCAAGAAGTGAAAAATGTAGTGAAGTAAATCAAAAGTTGAAATCCATTTTTTAGAAAAGAACCATTTTTAAAACGGCACTTTCATCGCGGGTAAAACCAAAAGAGCGAAAAACAAGCAACGCATCCGTTTCCTCGATATAGGTACGTACAATTGCAAACATCGAAAATTCAAAAATGGATTCTCTCCAAAGTTTGCGTACAGTTGGCAGCGGAAAGCCCCGAAACGGGGCAGCTATCTAATTAAAACTGAAAAATTAATCCATCCAACAAAGTAAGTATCCCACTCGGCCCTAATGTGATGGCTGGCGATATTAAAATGATTGCTCTTTGGCAAATATGGCGGCCGGTTGAATTATACAGCGGAAGCAAATATTACCCTCGCAAACATACGTCCCGGGAGAGCGAGCTAGTTCGCGCACTCAAAATTAAAAGCACACAATGAAAATACTGAACTGAGTGCCCCTACTCAGATACCTTGTCGCGAAAAGTGAGTGCCTACTCCAAACCTCACTCTTAACACTAGGGTAAAGTGCTTCGGCGCATTGTTGTCAATGAAAACAGTCGCCGAAGTGTTTTTTTGTTTATGGACTCTTCGATGTTGCCACTCGAAAATAAATAGCCGCGCTGTAACGAGCAATATGCCCTAACAAGCTGTTACAACGCTTTTTATGTTGCTTTGCTTTTGTTTTGTGGTTTAATATCAACGGAATAATGCTGATTTTTTGGTCTAGTATTAGTAGATTGCACAGTAAAATGAGAAAACAAATTATTGATACATTTGCTTTAGCCATATTTGCTCGACCCTCGATGAACTTGGTCACACTTTGTATTACCTAATTTCCTGATATTTTTGTAATCATCAGCAGACCTCATATCTTCACTGGTGTAGTTTCGAGAAGCGACTTAAGCATTATACGTTCAGCCTGTTTAAGCCGTGTTAACGACAGCAGTTGTTAACGACCCGCGTGGCGGAGTGGTCACCGTACCGGCCTGACGCGCAGTGGGTCCCGGGTTCGATCCCTGTCCAGACAGAAGTGTAAATTATGGGTTTAGATTTCTGTTTTGGGTCTGGGTGTTTGTGTATTCGGTTTTGTGTGTCCATGGTACCCACGACACAGGAGAAAATCCTATTGTGGGGCTATGAGTGTAGAAAGCGTTTAATACTCCGGTCTCCATCGGTATCTCCATATTAGCCTTAATTCCAGAATAAGTCTACCGCAACGGTTATTGGTTCGCCACCTGACCATCAGTGATAGAATGTTAATAGGTAGGTACTGCGCGTAAACCGCTTCAACCTTAAAGCTATGTCAGTTAGTCTCCACGCTTTTGTTATTCAAAGAATATATTTGTGTTGTGAAATGAAAATTAAAGTGATCGTTATATTTAATTTGATATTGCTTTGTTGAATATGTAGAGCTTGCGTTAAGTCGGTCTTATTTTCTTTTGTATTTTTTTTATTATTTTATTGTACTCTTTATGTAATTATAATGAATACAATAAGTTGTGTCTTAAAGAGGCGTTAGAATCATTAATACAACTTTATCGCTACCAGGTTGAAGTATAATAGTGAATGAGTATTTAAAACAAGTAAATACATTCATTTAAGAATAGTGAGTATTGTAAAATATTTATCTTGGACTGCTCTGATCGTTCGTACTTTAATTGAATACCTATCTACGAAGCTAACATCAACTCGAACTCCGGGCTTAATAAATTAACAATTGGACTATTTTAGTCATTTAATTAAAGGGTGACCGCGCACGGGCAGGTTGGCCGGGTCGGGAATATTAACCGCAATTCTCGGTCAACATTCGCAAAATTGACACGTCAAATATTTGTAACTTCGTCCTGGGACCACGTTAGATGGCAAACAGAATCGTGTCTGGTCCTCCCTTAATTTCCGATGTTTCTATACCGGTGTAACTTCGTTCGAGTTTAGATCTTATGTTCTTACAATTGGGACGAGGTTAGTCTACTAAAAGACGACCAGATAGCCGCTTGTCAAAACAAAATGGCGCTGACTGTGTTTGAATTGGGCCGTATCAGTCGCGAACGGAGATTCATTTTGTCGCGTTACTTAAGATCGTAGACTCTCCTACATATTGTCTCTGTACACACGGTGAGTGTGTGCCGGCGTGTTGGGCTTGCATTTAAAGCTAGCTACAAATTTGTTGTTTCAGTACAAATACTATGATGATATTGTTTGCAGTTTGACTTTACGTTCGATCGAGGAGTTTGTTTGGCAGCGAGTGCCGAGTAACTACATAACGAGTCAACACTTGTAAATTGATTAAGACGCTCGCTGGTCTGCTAACTTCCGGTGTTATCTTTTTGTACAACTAAATAAGTATCTATTGTATATTTTACAAGGCTATTTCATTTTCTAGTGGTAAATATTTTGGTATGTTTTTACTTGAAGGCGAATACTTATTAGTTTGAACAGCGAATTTAGCAAGACTTTCACGTCATACCTATACCAGTTGTGAAGTCACGTAGAGTGTACAATATTTATTAATTTAAAATTCTTTACAAATATCTTAATGTCATCCAATGTTAAATATTGATAAAACAACTATTTTTGGTGGCTATTATATATTTATTATTAAATTTAGTGCAATAACGGCTTTTACGACTTTGCTTATGCTGTGTGTTCTAGAACTGAACTGATACAGTTCTGCGTTAAGGTGGATTTTATCACCTATGGATATTTGCAACACCAGAGGAGTCGCCAATGCATCGCCGGATTTGAAGGAGAGCTCTTTTCATACCCTTTTTCAAGAACCCCACATCATAGCGCTCCGGGAATACCTCAGGAGGAAGTTCGCTCCACAAGTTGCACGTCCGTAGCAAAAACGAGCGTGCATACCGAACTGTGGAGGATCGCCACGAATCCAGTTGGTGCGGATGGAACTTCGGCGAGTGGTGCGATGGAGGAAAGGTGACGTAGGCACCAGGTCGAAAAGTTCCGTGAAACACTCACCATTGTAAAGCCGATAGATTAGTCCCCCTGGCAAATGAGGCGACTATCGCAGTCCTCTAACATACAAAACATTTGTCATTGGGTTCAGGAGGAAACCCAGTTCTATATGAAGCTGGTTACATTCTGGTCATTGCCGCCCATGGTCATTGGGCGGCAATGACCTTTTAGGTACCATTCGGCAGACTGCTTGATCATTTGCTCTTTCATTCTTAAACAAATTTGTACTCATTTTATTAGTTGAATAAAATAAAATCTACCTACTACTACTTATGTTATAAAGTAATGGAAAGTACAATAGGTTGGTCTGTACACCATTATTCCAAGTACGCCTTTGATTAAAAACCACATGCATGGCGTAAACACAAAGTATTAAAGAGGAGCACACTTAACAAATATGTATTATATTGTAAACTTTGTATTGCGACAGTCAATATTAAATTAAATGTATGCAGGTAAATAATATTGTCGCTAGCCGGTCTGGTGTCTACCTGCCGTTCGGTGTTGCTATTATCATAAACCAAATACGTCAATATTTACACACACAAACAAGGGCGTAATTTTTAAATAAATTGTGGCATTTCGCGAAATTGCTTCCGCAAATAGAATTGTGGACAAGTGAACGAATGTGTGAGCAACTTTTTTCGGTCCGTTATCCGTTCATGAGCTCCGCTTTGCACACAATTTCAAAGGTAAAGGTAATTTTCGAGTAATGAGTCAATGTTTGCAGTGTCATTTTTGAAAAATGTGTTTGTGCACGTTTTCATGTTAACAAAAAGCACATATAATGTGTGCCTATTATTCTGATGTTTATTTTTCTATATTGTAGGCACACAATATATTATCAGATGATTACGTTACTCATTCTTCAATGTAAATTTATTTTCTTACTTGTTTTCTATACGGCATTATTTATCTTGTTAATATTATATAAGCGTACAAGAATTATCCTTTGTTAAACAAAAATGGAAATAGCACTAATTAGAATACTAGAAATAAGAATATATTGAAAATATCCATCTACTTAGTTAGATTAATTAAGAAGTTTCTTTTTGAATCAATACACATGGTATGACATATTGTACATATGTGTCTTCAATGTCATAATAACTAATTATTCATAAGTACTTTTAAAAATGTAAACACATTAATAAACAGTAGGTATACTTACTTAAAATACAATACAAATAAATGTACATACTGGGAGACTTACCTACATATGAGGCTGATCTTAGTCCCTAGGTTTCTTAGCCTTCTAGTATAAAGTTTGTAACAGACATCCACGGGCGACACTTATCATCAAATGGAAGCATTTTTTTTAAAGTAAATTAAAAAAGTACACGCATGCACATTCCTATACCGCTTTTTCATGTCAAAACATCTAACAAAGTTAAGCTTAACTAGCTAATTGACATTAAAATAGCATTTGTATATAATTATGTAAGAAGGTATATTTATATATGAAAAAAAAATTGAATTTACCTTATATTGTGAAGTAATTAAATAAAGTTTTGTATAAAAACTTAAGGCACTATAAGCTTTTTTGCAAGTAATTTTATATTTTACAAAATATTTGCCTTTATTTAAAATGCGGTTGCCACATTTTTGAACTGTAGACCAATGTAATATAACACCAAGAGGGCGAGTAGGCGGCCATCTTGTGTCGAAATTCCCGCCATGCAACGAGTTCTTATGAGAAAGATAATCTCTACATTGGTTCAACGAGCCTCGCAAACCCTCTTGTTGGGTGGGGAATGTAGTTATCTACTTATTTATATTATGCCGTTATATACGCTAGTGTGACTATTTTAGGTATTACTAACTTATTAAATTTATGGTATCTTAAAAGTATGTAGAGTTAACTTAGACGATAGAATAATAAACGAGTCAAATTGTAATACCAGCAATAAGTTATCTTAATCCAATAATTACAGAAGTAGTGTTACTCTTGACGACTAAGATGGTCGCCTAATACATATGTCACTGATATTGTCGTACACCTTTCCACCTCAACGCAGAACTACTTTAAGCCAAAAATAGGTGTGAAAACAAACCAAAATATCTCTACCTTCTCGGCAGAACTATTTTGGTTGTACCTTTTAAATAGTTCATGCCGACATCATGACGACTTCTTGATTTTTTTATCATATGAAAAAAAGGTTAGCTCTGCGTATTGGTAACCGTAGTAAATACCTAAAAAAAATATTATCCTCCTGATCCTAATACAATATAATTTAAATAGAGGTGTGTTTATTGAATATAATAGTGTTTAATTCAAATTGGCATGGTTTCTTTATTTGACACCGGGGGGACTACCACCATACTTATTCTTACCACAGAACTATTAGATTCAGATATGCAGGGACATTTATGTTTCCACTTATTTTCTGGTGTTAACTAGCAATGCATCTATGATTAAGTAAAGTAAGTATCTGGTAAATCTCCAATGCTGTTTACTTACATGAGAGGCTGTGACCATTT
>DWNE01002880.1:0-17755 GCA_018249875.1 Cecropterus toxeus | reverse complement strand
AATAAACGTATTTCATACATAGAATAATATAATTTTACTACATAATTTCTTAAGAATAAATTTTAAAATTGTTTAAAAAGTCATTGCTGCCGGTATCTCACCAACGAGTAAGAGTTAATGAGTTAAAAATAGTAAAACAGGAATCCGACTGCTTAAAACGACTTTTTCTTAATATATTTACTGTTCATAATGATGCATATCATTTAACCCGTTATATGAGTTTGCGTTAAAATAGTTAAGTAAAAGTTAAGTAATTTTTAGAATGGTCTATTTTTTAGCTATTATTTGATACCCATATTGTCGTGATAATAAGGAAGATGTTACTCCCTCTCCTTTTTCCATTATTTTCAGGTGCCATTTTTTTAATTATGTAGCCTATGTCACTCTCTAAACTGAGACGATTTTAATGATATGTCATGCGTCACAATCCGTCAAGCCATGGGTTGTAACGCTTGCCAAAGAAAAGGACATACATCATACATGTTTTTCGAGCATATGTAGGTAACATATGCTCGAAAAACATTACCTTCGTTGTGTAAAAGTTGTACCGCAGTTGGGTAAAAAGGTATGATTTAAATAATTTATATCTCATTGCACTTCATATTCACCAAGAAACTAAGTTAGGAATTGGGTATCTTTTAGAACATATCTTGGCATATCTTTAGGGCGAACTGTAAAAGTTCACGTCGAGATACGATATCGGACGGAATTTAAACTTGCGCTAGTTCTGCGAAGCGCTGCTTCGCATTTTTCTACGAGCTAGATAATCGGTAAAAGTTAGGAATACCCACATGCTTGGAAAGTATGGATTTTTCAAGCGAAATAACATATACTTCAAGTGGTAAAGTTCATAGCATCGCTTGTTTAAGTGACAATCAACTAAGTTGACCAATGTCGAGCTTGGTCAGCTCTTGGGTGGTTGACCGTTGACAGTTGAGCCCCGGTTTTTATTTCTTGAAAGCAAGATCTCTGAGGACTAAGTTTTTTAGGAGAACTTACACATATCCATGGCCGGCAGTGATCACTTACGATGAACATTTACTATGAATTTGTTTGTTTTGTTCGTTATTTCTCATTCTCTTTGTTGATATGTCCAATAAGGTGCATTTTATTACAAAAATATTTGTAATAAAAGACAAGTATCTGTATAGTTTTCAGTGAACTTTCAAAAATATCACTACCGGCACCTAAGTTACGTGGCGGGTATCGTCGGAATATTTCAACGGTATCTGGCATACAGGAGCGAGATACGGCCAGTGGGCGGGAACTTTAAACTCGCATTTCTATATAGAAATTCTAGATACGGTTCAATTCAAACCATAGTGACTATCTAAATACTCAATCGTTATATTTACACAAATAAATATAAATGAAATAAAAATGTTTATTTTGATGTAAAAATTTGGAATCGTTTTGTTTTGAAACAAATGCATCACGATAAAGAAACAAGCACATAAATGTAAAGGATTAAGTTAGGAGAGAATAAAAATATTACACTGTATTTTATTTCTAAGCAATATAAAATTGTACATTTAAATATAAATAAATTAAGCATGGTTAAAAAAATAATAGAACAAAACAATTTACTTCAAAACTATATAAACAACTGCCTTTTTAAAGGGTATTAAGATATATATTCGCTTTTCCGCGATATGTTTAATATGTTAACTTCCATATCTTCTCGTTAGTAACATTTATATAGTCATTTATATATCTTTCTCCATTAGAGACACGTAACGAGCAAAACAAATAGACCATACATTGGCTGTAATGCAGCGAGACTCGGGCGATACGTTGCCGATATGCACAAGTTCGCAAGATCCAATACAAGGAACTGCCGAAACTTTTCGTTGCGTGGCCCAAGTTATAAGGCTGCAGCGGTCAAAAGTCCAAAATAACGATTTGTTGCTCACACTGTGGATTTGTTATAACATTTATTAATATAATTATGTTGAATAATGTAGCGAACAACTTATCTGAAGCAAAACTGTTTTTAAAGTTCTAAAATGTAACACTAAAACCCACTGCGGACATCAACACGCAGTGATTTTTGGCATGAACTTCCATTAGGAGAAGCCTATGTTCAGCAGTGGACTACAAAAGTTTAATAACTATATATCTTTATCTATAGAGCATCTTTTTACGAGTATCTTTCTAAAGCAAAATATATATATTATTATACTTCCTGCGCCTATCACTTGCACCATATAACACCGCAGCAACTAATACGCTTTAGATGCGCTTGTAATTAAACTGTTATGTTAGTTTGCACGTCTAATGTCGCGCGAATGTCGCGTGAATGTTGCACGAGTGTCGTACGAGTGTCGCGAGTGTCGGAACGTTCCGCGCGTACGATAACATTATTCGGTTAGTTCGCAACTAGATTGGGTTCGCTCTAATGTACCAATATAGTATTTTGGTTGCTTCGTTATTAAACTTGTTGTTATTGTGATTAATAGCGTGAATAGTAACGAAAACGTTAAGATAATTAGGAAATAATTATTAATATTGTATATTGCATGTGGGAAGTGATATTCTGTTCCCAATAGGTAAAAAGGAGCATCTACCATTTTTGCAAAATTTTATTTATATATAATGACAGATTCATGAAAAAAGGCACATCTGTTAATATTCGTTTTATTTTCCATCTAGCTGTATAATAAGTATTTCTCCAATTTCTCACAAGATGAAACGTATTTTGAATAATTTAATACCATAAATAGATAAATACATTTTATTTAAAGAAATAAGAAAATATTACTACAGTTTCTGATTTTCAGTATAAAATTATTTTATTTTACTTAAGAATGTCAACGATTTTCCGTTAGATTAATTCATTTTTTTACTACGTTTTAACTGCTTGTTAGATACGCTTTTAAATATCGTTGGCAGTATTAGTTTTACGGATAAGAAAAAGTTTCGTTTGTGTTACTTTTGTTTGCCAGGCACTCAATAAAAATCAAAAAATAGTAATTTACTATATATCATAAAATCACATCACTGAATCTTCCAAAGACCAATCTCGAAACAGTCTCCCACTTTTGCTATAAAAAGAGCACCACTAAACCTCACAAAGGGCAATCAGTGACAAGAAAAAGTCGCCACTTAACGCCATACAATTACCATCTCTCGTATCAGGGCACTCTATAATGGCGCGTGATTCATAGGACCATCCATAACTTATCCAGCGATAGGGAGGCTGAGTATCGCTAACAGATCGTGCTATTAGCGAGGGGTAATTAATTTAGGTGTAGACGACAAAAAATCTTTCTAGCCACACTTTGCTATGTCATGTGTCGTTGAGTCTTGAGCGTCAAGGACCCACGACTCGGCGACACACGGATGATCACAAAATTATTACAAATCACCTATATTAACATAATGAAGAGTCTGTTAAATTAATTAAAAGTTAAAGTTAAATTATACCTTAATGTAGGTATATTAGGCCAAGTATATACCTATATTTATTATGATAAAAGTAAAAATCCTTAGATCTTTTGTTTCGACTCTCCCACTCCATTTATTTGTACCCTGTAAAGGGAAATGAGTAATTTCAAAATTAAACTCTTTCCTTGTATTATTTTCTTCTTTTTTTTACAATTTTACAGTTTTTGCTTCATTTTATCTTTGTTAGTGTCAGCAAAGAGAATTATTCTACTTATCATAATAACAGATATTTGTAATTAATATTATGATTAATTTATTCATTGTGTAGTTATCTATACATTATAATTATTGTAATAAAAAATTAAATTACTTTGTAACGCAAAAAATACGTAATTATGTGTTCACATGTACCGTATATGATAATTTATTAAAATATTTTGATTTATAAGCAATGTTTTTTTAACCCGTCAAATTCCACCGTAAGTATGTAACCTTCGCCCAAGACTGTACTGGGGCCCGAGATTACGTCAGCGCGGATAAGCGTGAGTGTTTCCAGAGATAATAATAATTCGTCTGAACGAAATTGTATATGATTTGACTCGCATCCCACTAATGTCTTCTTTACATAAAATAGGAATGAAAATTCAGCGTATGTATGTTTTGCAATAAAGAGTTTGCAGGATTGATACTAACAAAGATAGAAAAAACCCTACAATTTTTGTCTGTTTGTTGGAACATCGAATAAAAACTACTGAATTAAATTTAAAGGATAGAAAATATTTTTGTAGTCCTTGTTTTGAAATAATGTTGTCTTTACTTTATTAAAATCCATTTACTCTATCAAAAGTTATTTGCACAATTATTTTACAATTTAAAGTCACGTTGCATTTTTTAACGCAACTGAAACTGCGAGACGCAGCTTTATAAAAAAATATACACTCCTAAAATATTATCCTAAAATATTTAAAATTCGTATGAGTTATACTTGTAATTACCCTTGTCATTTCCCGAATAATTTTACTGTTACTTCGATTATAAACTAATAAAAGCTGATTTTCCTTTCTTGGTAGAAGAATAATTTATTAGTTAACGATTTATACCAAGAAAAATATCTTGTAATAGGTAACCATCATGTATAATACTTATAAGGAATATAAAGGCTTATTAAATTGGCATTAGACAGACCTTAACAATACTATCTCAATAATGTAATTATTATAAATAAATATAATTAAATCCGACTTATTAAAATAAAAACCACTACAATTCATTCTCCCGCGCGCAGACTTCAAAAATCTATGCGCTGTAGGCTAAATAAAAAGCTAGAAATTCGTACAAGGAATTCAAGCTTTAGCTAGAAATACGAACGTTAAAGTAAGCTTTGAAATATTTGCACCCTAAAAACAAATCGTGTCGTCTGCGGGTGTCATAGCGAGTAGGTGTTATCTTGCGCGCCAGGCGTTAGGCGAGCTTTTACATCTCACGACCACGATATGTCATTTTCTTAATGCTTCTTATCTAGATAAAGATCGACGAGAGATTGATAAAATCATAATAATGATATGTTAATAATATGTAAATTATGTAAAAAGATTCCAGATCGCCAAGAAAATGTTATAATTTTTTTTATTAATTATAATTGTTTCATTACTGTTAGATTACGAGCAAAACCTCGTGAAGAGGCCACCTTAAGGATACAATATCAAATGGTTCGTACACCACCGCATTAAAAATAGGTTGATTTCGTACTGTTTCAAAAGCCTTGTTATATTACCTAGCCCACCATACTAATAGCTCCAAAAACTAGACTCAGCAGGCTACAACATCGTATGTATATTAAAAGACCATACCCTCCCTGTGTGACGACAAGTTGTGTGTGGTGTGAGACCTCTCCTAGCAAGACGACCTTTTTTATACATGTTTCTAACGATAAGACAGTCGGGCTAAATGAAAAGTAGTCCCCTTCACTTATGGATTTCTCATTCATTTGCAATGTCAGAATCGCCAATGCACCGCCGCCGACCTAAACCGTCGTGTCGCAGTCGTGACGTTGAAACGCGCGCGTTAGTCAAAGCGCGTTTATCGGGGCATGCATCACTCGGCCGCGCGTTATCGCACCGCCGCACGCCCGGTTCGTTTATTTTGCCACATACACCGCGAGCGATGACGGGACTTGGCTGATTTTTACAAAGCCAGATTCGAGCCTAATCGTAGAGCTTTTGGAGTGGTGACTGGAAATCTTTGAAAAACTCATGTGAAGTTTAATGTAAATGTTCATTTTGTATACATACGGCGGAACTTATAAATTGTCAGTAACAGATTTTTTCTGACATTAACACCGGATTGGAAAATTTAGCGGGTTTGTCTGTTTTCTTTGTATACCTTTATTTTTTTTTACCTATCTTATTTTTACATGGGCAATAAAAGCTAACAGCATTTAACATTTAATTTCCATGAAACTTATGTGAGTATGCAGACTACCTAACCATCTGATGGTAAGTGCTCACTGCCGCGTATGGAAGTTGGAATGCAAGGGATTTAGAAGTCTTTTCTATATCAGCCAACGGCCTTGCCACTCATAAGGGCTAAATATGTCAGCACCAGTTTAAGATTCCATCTATAAAGATGCATTATTTTTTTTTTAAGGATTTTTTCATACGTTGCTGAAAGTCGTCGACCAATTGCTACTAGATTAATTTCGGCGAACAGTTCTACTGACTTCGGTTGGATGAAATTATAAGACGTCCTGATTTATTCCTTGAACTCTCCCCCAACCCCCTCCCCCTAAACGAATAACAGCATGCATGATCAAGAGCAACAATAGACGTAGGCAGGACTGCCGAACAACAACACTGATCGACTTCTGTAACAAGTGTCCGACTTTATATAATTTAGGTTCAATTATAATAATCTGAAGATGACTAATAGTATGTAGGCTACTAATTCAACATCATACCTAAACCTGTCCAAAGAATCACCAAAAGCTACAAAAAATACAAAAACAAACCTTTATCCAAAAGCGTGCAAATAATAAAATCAAATCCACAAATAACAAACATTAAACCGATGGGTTTAGATAATCTAAAACATGAGATCAGCCTCATCAGATATGCCCGGAATTATTATCAGTGCAGATCTGACATAAACTCGCAAACAGTGAAATACCATTAATACAACAATAACAGTTCCATTTACCTCCCATTAACGTTGAAATTGAAACTTTATCAATGCCAATAAAAAGCGGAGTGCTTGTGTTTAAATAATAAATTGTAAACAATAAGGTTCGGTAATTAGGCAATAAATTCCTCAAGGAGATATGAAAGATACGTATAGAGGCGAGTTGATTCGCTTGCGGTCCGAGGTGCTGCGTTCCCATTGCACGGCCTGTCACGACATTGTTTACAATGTCGTCGTCATTTTTTTTCATAACATATACGTAAAGCAAACGGGCTACCTGATGGAAACGTGTCACCATCGCGTATGGCATAAAAAGAACTCTATTCACACTTTTTTGAAGAGCCACATGTCATAGCGCTCTGGCAATACCTCAGAATGAAGTTAATTCTACATCTTACACGTCCGTTCCAAAAACGAGCGTGTAAACCAATAGTGAGTTTTGTGATTAACATAACATTGTTATACGCAACTTGTTATCTTTATCATGAATGCATTTATTATACACTGTTAAAAGAAAATTGATATAAAGATATAATTTATCAATATATTTTTGTTCTTATAAGTACAATCAAAATTGATTCAGAGAGATATTGTGTATATTTAAAGGGTTCATTTAATGTGTGTATTTAACCATAACACCAGCATATAAAATATTGTGATACAAACATATTCAAACTAAATAATTTATGCTTATAAACTACTTCATTTCATAATTTATGCTAACATATTAAAATTTCACTACTAAGAAAAATCGGAATTCTTATTTATACACTGAAACGAATGATATAATGCAAATAGTCTGAAATTTATACATCATCAACATAAATATTATTTAATAAAAGCGACTAAAATATAACCATGTAAACTGAACAGAATACCACTAACACAATTATGAAGTCTTCCGAAGCATTTGACAGATAACGTGTCGTGTCGTACAATGCGACCGCGCGCCCCCAAACTTTCGATAAGGCAGCTTTCAGTTTTATATTTACCCGCGATAAGGCGATGCCTGCGAATCGATTAGCCCCACATTAACGATAGTGTGTCTGTCCGTTTATCTGGGCGTTCTCTCAGAGTATTTACGTCTCGTATAGTTTTGATAAATGGGCCACGATTAAGGAGATATGAGCGTTCGAGCACTATCTGAATGGCTTATGAAATCTGGATTTTTGTTCTGATTGCTTGCTTATTTTTGGTACTCGTCTGTGATATGTTTGATGCATTAAGTGGTTGTTTTAAAATGCTTTTAAAGTGTGTTTCTATGTCTGTATGTGTCATGAGTTGATATAATAATAAATAACGTTCTTTGCATTTATATTATTAGTGTATTGGTGTTATTTACACTCACAACGAATGCATAAGTACACAGAACACGATTCTAAATTCATCATTGCAGTTACTTGGCGGGGTTTCCAATCCTATGCTTTAGACTCAATTATCTGAGAAGAGACTTGTACCTGTTTATGAGATAGAAATAGCGAACGAGCATGCAATTCACCTGACACCCTCAGGTGGTCTGATATAACAAAAGTTTTATATGAAGTTCATCAAAAATCGTTGTCTCTCTAAGCTAAAATGATTTTCTCATATTAAAGTGATCCGGCAGCCAAACACCTACAACCAACTCCATGTACTACTATACTTCTAGATTTTTTACACACTAGGCACTTCTATGTTTTCCACCTATTTATCTCAAAGAGTGTGATATTAGAGTGTAATATTTTATAAGCACGAATTCTATGCTCTAAGTTCGAGTTTGTTACGTTCTGTCAAAACGGCTACCATTTACGTTTTAGCTTATAAGTAAACAGTGTACGTCTTGAGCAAACGTAACGAAACTCGTACTAAGGGCACAGTACACTCTGTACATTCTATGACCCATATAATCCACGATATCTAAGCGCAGTTGCACTACACCATACAGCCTCATACGGCGATCCCAATCAGCCGAGGACCGATACTGTAGATTTATGCGCACTATCGCTACACCGTCTTAATTTACGGTTAAGGTCGCTCCACACCTCCACTACGCCGCCGGCGCTCTCTGATATATCGCAGGTGCGATATTTTGAGAATATAACGGCGCGATACAATTGTGAGCTAGAGTTGTTGTTAGCAAGAGTTAGCGCTGCTTAGAGCTGCTTTGTAATTTGATTTGACATGTTTAGATATAGGTGTTAGAATCTAATATTGTAAAAGAAATATATTTCTTGTAAATATGAGGATGGACTGGATGTCACTACAAGTATATTTCTTTTTAGGACAAATGAAAATTACTAAAAAATAATAACAACTAAACCAATTTCTGTTTTATAATAAAATTACTATATTCAGGGAGAATATGGCGTATCAGGGCGAAGATACCTAATACGAAGCATTTCATTTCATTTATTTCAGTCAAGCAGTATTAGGTACAATTAGTTATAAGGATATAGATAAGATATAGGGTATCTTCCGTACTAGATATAGGAAACTTATTACATTCCAGGTTTCTATTTGGCACGCGTTTGACTAAGCGTGATCGGCAAGGATCTTCGGGCCTATAGGAATATCCTTTTTACCCGGGCAGGTTCCCTAAGTTTTCCAATACCTCCCAGATACTTAAAATGTACCCATATTTATACAATGTTAAGAGGTTATAACTTACCACTGGTTTCTACTCTAACTAGGTAAACTTCCCATTTACTTCATTATAGATCGAATATTACAAATACCACCTGTTATCTACACGACCACGTGTGGAATGCAGTCTGTCCGCATTACTCGCTTGGTGAGGGCGCACCCTAACGCATTTGTTAAAGCCATGTATTCGGTAGACTCGAAGATATGCTTTATGTTAGGACCATAAATTGTATTGTATTGACAAGATTAGTCTAAATTTCCTACTTCGAAGCAAAAAGGAAATCGAGTACTTAATTTATTCGGTAGTTGGAGACGAGATTAACAATTGTATAGTAAATATTAGAAATCTGTGTACTTACAAAACGATGCATAAGCCACCATTAGTTAACACACTTAAAATATAATATATATATCGGTAAGATCGAAGAAATATCGGGAAAAGAAAACTTAAGAAAAAACGAAAAAGCTGTTTTTTTATTACATTGAATGAGGAAAGAAGCATGCAGTCCACTTGATGGTAAGTAGCCACTGCCGCCCGTGGACATCTGTAAGCAACTTCATACAGAACAGGGATTCTATCTAAAGTCGATCACAGATGCATTGCTACGCCTGAGGACTGAGATGGCCTCAAATATAAGTAAGCCGGCAACCACACCCTTCCAACGAAACGCAGGAACTGCTTCACGCCAGAAATAGATATGGACGTGGTACTTCCCCGGTCGAACTACATTGTGTCACCATTTGGTAAATTTTCAGTCGATGGGCGGCAATTACTATTTACCATCAGGTGAACTGAATGCTCGTTTGTTACTTTATTCTTACAAAAGAAAAGTAAGGTCTATTTATTTGCAATTTCAACATGCAAACCTCTATATGCAATTTCAAATATGTTGTTTATAATTTGTTTTATTGTAATTGTTAGAATTTATTGATTGATGCTGAAATTTGATATAACTTTAGCACCCACCATCCTATTTACGTGCAATATAGGTACCTGTAAAATTCAACCAAATTTTAGTATGTATCTCGCAAAATTATCATAGATACCGATCATGTACCGAAGAATATTCTCTAAACCCAGCAACGTTGGTGAAATTCCTCGTAGCTCGTATCAGGCCACGTGGGCGGAATCTCAGCGATCTGCCATGTGGGTGGCCTCTAAGAAGGACGCGCCGTGATATGACAAGGAACTGACGTACCTAAAGTTATATATCAAAAGTTTTGCAAGTACTTAGTTTTTAATGATAAAAGTTTCAGAATAGTAACGTTTTTAAACCATGTTCTGTAAAAAGTACAAAGCATTAGTACTTACGATGGAGGATAATCTTTTACCGGTAACTTTTTTATTTATTTTTGTTTCATGTAAAATTCATTTTTTTGTCTACATGTTGTGCATATAATTAACAGTGGTGATGCTAATTTCTAAATAATAAAATACCTTTATTAATATTACAATGTAAAAATCTACTTTTAATTTAAACATATACTTTAAATTTAAACAAATATTAATGTATTTAAATAACAGAATTAAAATTTAAATAAATATTAGATTATTAAACTTGTTTTCATTACCAAGAATAAAGTTACAATAGTAAAAAAATATATTAACCAAATCTACAAAGAGATTTGACACCAAACAATTGTCGCGCGTTGATTCGAGCGAGCGACTATAAATCGCAAGTCGACACAGACATCGCGACATTCGACCACCCGATACGCGACAGCGCGACCCGGCCGACACCGGGCCAACTGAACCGCGACACTAGATGCCTATCAACACCCACACGCCGTTGTAACGCGTAGTAGATATGTTATTTAAGGATATTAAATGACTATAAATTTAATAGTAAATATTAAACTTACAGTTGAATGCAGGTCTTAACCTAACTTGAATTTCCTAACTTAAGAGGTTATTGTTAAAATTAAAGGTTAAAATTAATGCATTTTGATCGCCTTGCAAAATTTTCTCTTTATTCAGTATACTAAATTAGAAAAATTACTTATTATTATATTTTTATTTATATGTAATTAAGTGATAAGTGATATGATTATGACGCTTTACAAGCCATACCTCGTTAAATGAAGGCTGATGGTCTAAAAACCCGCTAAAGGGACTTAAATATTCCTAGATCATTTACTCTCCTGACTGAAACTTAATCAGACTTACCAATTTAAACCTGTAACAGTTGCTAGAACTAACAGCAGCTTATTATTTTCGAAAAATATCTTAACGTATTAAAATACATACTACTCGCTCTTCGAGTTCTCTATTAGTACCTTTCTGCCGCCTTAAGTTATTTGAACCTGAAGTTTTTTAACAAATTTATTGTAAAGTGTATTGGTCTAATGAAAAACTTGCAAAAACAATCGCAAACATTGTGACATCAGTCCGTTACTTAAACCAGACCTGCGTTTTTTGTATTTGCAAGAACCATGTTTTAGAGTAATAGGTTAATATGTCACGTCATTTCAAGAAAGACCTGTCATAATCGCATTCGTCATTTAACAAGTTAAACGAAGAGACTTACGTCTCGTATGGCGCAAAGAGAATATAAGCTTTGAAATATTAATGTTTTGATGTGTTCTATAAATGAATTAAAATAATACGGTTAATTTGAAGACACCTTTTTATATCTTTAACAATAAAAATCCGATTAAAACTGGCAAAAACAATAGCAAACATTGTGACATCAGTCCCATGGCAATAAATCCCGACAGGGACACCGCGGGCAGTGGATAGGGAGATGTGTTAACAACCACCGGTCGCGACTCGATGCGTATCACGGCCTACGCGCCGCGACTGTTTAGGTAACTCGCGTATTGTTCAAATATCCGTTACTTAAAGTACACCTGCGTTTTTTGTATTTGCAAGAACTCTAAATGCATTAGAGTATAAAGTTATGATGTATAATTACAATACCGTAAATGTGATATACAATTTTAAAACAGTCCTGTAATAATAAAGCAAAATAAGTCAATTTCTAGTTAAACGAAACAAGAACAGACTAGACTTAGTACAAAGACTGGTATCTGAATAACACAAAAAATTATATTATAACCTTTTCCAAATAAAGTTTCGTAATTTTCTATGAAATGACTTAATTAAAAAAACGGCTATTCTTAAATTCGCTACAGATTTAAATTTTCATGTTTTTAGAAGACATCCATTAAACATCTAGTTCAAGATAATATTGTATTTAATGTTTGAAACAAGGGAGAATCAGTATGTTTCGATCTGTGAAGTAACATCACCAAATTCTTATGTTTCAGTGAAAGAGTGTGTATACCGACTTACTTACATTTGAGGCGACCATCTTCGTCTGCACGAATGAATACATACTACATGGATGAGTTAGTTACAGGTGTTGCTTGCCAGATTTCACCAGTGTAATTCGACCGGATGGGTATCACCGCCACACCTACTTTTAGAATAAAGCATTCTTGCGTTTCGTTAAAAGAGTGTGGTTGCCGACTCATTTTTATATGTGGTGACCATCTCGGTCCTCGAGAGTGGCAACGCATCTGTGATCGATGTCACATAGAACCGCTGTTCTATATGAATTAGCTTACAGATGTCCATGGGCGGCAGTAACCACTTACCATCAGGTGGACTGGGTGCTCGTTTGCTACTTCAATGTTATAAAAAAAGTTGCCACGAGTGTCAGTGACCACTTACAATAAAGTGAACATGTAAGTGAACATGCATGTCCATTTACTAAACATATTGTTTTTTATTTATATTATTATAGAAATAAAAAACATTTTTTTTTCTTTTAAAAATATCGTACCTTTTAACTAATGTAGGGTAAAAATGTGTGCGTATGAAACGTGTATCCTAATTACCCGCCCAACACGTCACTTCTGGGCGGGGCAGGGCGGCGTACTAACTCAGCAGATAGTATGCGTTATCTACGTTATGATAAACAGTTTCGGCGCTTCTAATGAATATTTTAAAAGGTTTTCCAGTGAGTTGACACACCTTGATGTAAAGGTATGCTAGAATTTTGTATTCAGTTTGTATTTTAGCGCCCACATCAGCTTTATTTAAGTTTTTGTATATTTAATTAATATTTTAATGACGTCTGTTACCGAAACCATATAAAATAAAAAATCAAATGATTGTAAGATGTACGGCAATTAAGAAAATAATTGAATTAATTAATTAATCAATGATATGTGATTTATACAAATGTACTTTTTTCACAAATGTACTTTTAAGTATAAATAATTCTTTGCATTTTTGTTATTGAAGAATAGTGTGTATATAAAACTTCGTAAAATCTTTTTAAGGTTGTATCTTTCATGGTTAAGGAATATATACTTATAGGAAGAGTTCCCACTTAGTTTTCAAGGGTATCGATGCATCTGTAATGAATCTCAGGTCAGACTTATCGTATCTACGGTTGATTACAGTTATCCATAAGCTACAGTGGCCACTTTCCATCACGAAGCTGCATGCTCGTCTGCTACTATGTTACTCTTACTAATATTATATTATATAATAAGGCGAAAGTTTGTTTGTGTGTTTGTAACTTTTTCACAATCACTACCGGTCGGATTTCGCTGAAAGACACACAGATAGTAGTTCAGACGTGGGATTTTAACCGCACTAAAACCCCCTCGGTCGCTGTCCTCAGCGCTGTGCGGATCTCCAACGGAACACAACCGGAGTCCACCGAACGCGATGCCCCTTTGGAGCTCTTTCCCGGTGAGCATTTACGCTCACCTTCAGGTGTTTACGACGGCATGCGACCACACATGCCATCGTCCTTCCCGGGGTTGCTTGGCTGGGAGGCTTGAGCTCCAACTCGCAACCCCGGAAGACCCCTTTTAGTCGCCTCTTACGAGGGGGGCAGAAACTACCGAAACCGTATTCTGGTCCCGGAACTACAGGGTCAAGATTGTTTTTTTTCTTTCTTTTATAAATATGAAGTAGCAAACGAGCATGCAACCCACCTGATGTTAAGTAGTTACTGCTAACCTAGATTAACACGAGATCTTCACTACTGTGAAAAACGGGACAGTCGCGGGACTGAGGCAGTATATGTATAATAATAAAGTAATATTAAAATGTAGTACACTGAAGACCACGAGGCCTTTTAAAACATTAATTTGTGGCATGCCTGCGACGTCACTTCATAGCGTGTCGCGTGTCGTATCTGCTGTCACGCAATGCGTAAGAATGTGTGATAGTTTTACGCATTGTCACGTTTTAAAGTTCGCTTTAGTTAAGTCCAAAAGCACAATTAGGAATTACGGGAATTTCAGGAGTTTTGAAATTGATCGCTTGATGTAATAAATTCTAGTCGTATCTGTTTCTGGAGATCTTTGAAATACCTTAATGAAAATGTTTTGTTTGATTACAAAAGCTACATAGAGCTATATAATAATAAGTTCGTCGAATTTTTATTTTACTTGTTGAAACAAAATGAAACGGAACCAAAAAAAACATTTAGTGCCGTATCTACCCAAAAAAAGAGATAAAACAGAACAAAAAGAGTATTTCAGTTTATCTATTGAACCGTGATAAGTAGGCTCTTCAAATTTTCACAATTAATTTACTCCTGTAGATCGCATTTGACCAATTATTTTGAATGTACCTAACGTGAATTCAATCCATGAAATCTTAGCACAGTAGAATTACCGCGTCATACGGAACTTCGAAAAAACACGGCAACATTATTTCCGTATTTCGATTTTTAGATTTACTATCTACATTAAGGCAAGTCAATTGCTCTGTCCGTGGCCATGTCGAATCGCGTGATACGGAACTACGTTAGATGCGAATATGTGTCTCCATTTACATAAGCGACCTATTTGTGTCGTTTCCCGTCATCGAAGACGCCCTCCGTGATATGTGTAGGTGATTATCCAGAAATTCTTAAATCGAAGTACTAAAAGTGGTGTATTCCACTTTGATCACCTAGGTGATCAAAAGCGATTCATTGATGTTCTTTGATTGAGACATTATCACATTATATGTATTATTTCAGTATTCTTTAATTACCTATACAAAATACGTAATACGCAAAAAATCTAAAAATCAGCAAAATTTGTCATTACTTCTCTGAGTTCTCCAAACTATTTTTTTTGCAAGTATATGCGACGTACAGATATACAGATATTTCATTTATATGTACGGATATATCTGAAGATCGGTATCGCACGCACCGCCGCCGTCAATAAAAGCACACGCTTGTCAGCGCCTACGCTATAATGTTGTGAAATTTTCATACAAACGTCAAGCTTTATTTGCGTACCTTGCTGGGCTCCGATATTGTAATCTATGAATAATACCGTACTAGCTGTGCCCCGCGGCTTTACTTGCTACTACATAAGACAAAAACAAACATGGCGTGTATATAGCATACATGGCGAATATTTTTTCAATTCGAACCAGTAATTCCTAAGATTAGCGCGTTTAACTAAACAAACGAACTTTTTAGCTATAACATTGGTATAAAAATATGATAATATTAGCGTTAGTAAATAGAATTTATTATTGTTGTTAAACGCGTAAACTATTGTTTAAGAAGTAGTAAAACTAATTGTATCCCTATTTTAAAATACTTGCTTATTCTCTCGACTCCGCTGTGGTTACGTTAACCATGGTTATGGGTATCCTATGTGTTAATCCAGGCCGTAAACAATCTCTGTGCCAAATTCCAGCGAAATCTGACCAGTGAAACTACTTTTTCCGTGAAAGAGTAAGAAACATACATAATATATCTTCACGATTTTCGCCTCCATAATATTGGCAAGGGTAAGATTATTAGAAATAAAATAAACGAAATATCAGATAGTCCGATACAAATAATAAAACGGATTAATAATAATCCTGATGACATTATCAGAATTATTCGTAAAAGGATTTATCCTTTGTTCTCGCCTATATTTTTATGTCTATATTCAAGTTGATATATTATCTATATAATCTATATTTAAATTGAAACTGAAGAAATATTCGTAAAAAAATGCGATTCTTTTATCAATATTACTGCAGTAACATTACTACATAGATAGATAGAACATTACTACAAAAGTAGAATTAAATTTGGGACAATAACAGTCGAACCAAGCAAAATCTAGAACCATTTATTTCTGTAACATACTTCACGATATTAAAAATATGCATTTTTCTTTTCAGGTAAGTGTCTCCACAATAGCCACCGGCTCGCCAGTGCATCAATGCACCCAGGTGCTTCGCTGAGCATCCGGCGCGCCTTCTAACGACCACGAAACGTGTTTTAAATTCACCGCCCGAACGCCATTAATCGCATACAAATCGTCGGCAATACGCCCATAAAGCAAACGGGAAACGCGAATAAAAACAACGCGGGACAACCGAAATAAATATCGATTCATAACACAATACAATCTATAATCGAGTAAAAAGTAGGGGTGGCCACACATCGTATCGGCGACATCGCCGTATTGTCATTTAGTATCGCGCCGCGTGATCGCATACGAGCGAAACTACGAAGGAACGCCATCTGTCACAAAATATGGCCGTCTTTCATTCGGATTCTGTTTAATACGGTTAGTGTTTTATTGGCACGCATTTTTATAACCGTGTGTTTTTAGGTTTTATGTTTGTAACTGCATCGGACGAAAAAATATTAAGCTACCTCGGCTATAGACACTTGCAACTAGGGTTACCAACATTTCGTATACAAATGTATTTTGTGTATATGTATCATGTGTTTTTCAAAATAAGCTATAAAAAGATAATATACATGTAAAACATATAGTATTTTATGGGAAAAAAACATAACATATAGACAAAAATATACTTATATCCTAATAAATCTGTACTTCTTGTTAACTTCTAACAGTGACATGCTTCTATTAAAATTAATGTAAGGACGCGTTCGTATACTTTGGATTTAAAACTGATAGATTTATTTGTTAGGTTCGGTGTCAAAATTGTCCTATTTTTTCGTTATTTGTTCAATAATGTATAGTACAATACTATATATTATAGTTCGGTTGGCAACCCTACATGTAACGCCAGAAATAAATATATCTCCGGTTTTAATTGACGCCTTTTTGTAAGCATGCTCGTATACATCATAACGCACGGTAAAAATTAAAGTGACTTAATGCGAAATTTGCACTACGTGTTAATACAATGTTGGGTTCGCATTTTGGTGAATGTCGTAAAGCGCGCGATTATTAAAGGAACGTTTATATTTGTGCTTTTGTTACTTGAAATAGTTTTTAATTTAACCAAACGATAGACCAAGTTATTAGAAGCTAAAATTTTGAGTAGGGTCCCTTTGTCACGGTGCGGTTTATACCTAGTATAACGCTTAGAGAGAGATTTATATTGGTAAATATAACTAAAAAATGAGCAAGCAATACTTACATTATTCTCATAGGTCGCCACTACAGATTGAATCATTTAATAGGTAGTTTGTTTTTTTCAAAAAATATATATTACTAGCTGAACCCGCGGTTTCACCCGCGTTAAAAAAAAGCAATGTGACATTCATATAACCGAACGTTTTTCGACTCAAGCAACGATTCCACAATCCAATTTGATACCTACTTTATACACGATATACCT